>CM076571.1:730655309-730787981 GCA_034641835.2 Pinus albicaulis | reverse complement strand
TACAATATAATGACTATGACTTTACTATCGAATTCAAATTTATATTTTCTCACATTATCTCTAACAACTCGAACCACATGCCACTTACCTTTGGAGATCTACGTGCATGTTTTTTTTACACGTAATATATCGCATAGACAGGCTATGAACTCTTGCATTTTAGTTACACCTCGACCTCATTATAGGTTCCACCACGTCACAACGTTAAATACGTTTCCTAAATGTGGACTTCCTATCTGTTCCATTGAACACCTAATTTTCTTATTGAACTCCTACTTGGCCTTCACAATTTGAGAAGTAGATTTAAGCATACTCCACGACACCCGATTTAACACGTCATCATTTTTATGAGTACTGGTTTTTAATGAGACTGAGTTTCTGTATCCTAAATATACCAACTCTTGCAGATAATTATTTCTCGGGATTCATATTCATTAAATTCCAGTACTCGGTCACATGGCTCGTCAATGGCTGAATTGACCCTTCAATCCGCGTGAGTTCTCACGATTTCCTCCAACTGGATGACGAGGATTCTCTCGGAGTTAGGTTTAGGGTTTACACAAATTCCTTTACGTTGATGAGTCTATTATGTGACCCTTTTGGCTCTGCTCTGTGGTTTAATGGTCTGTTTGAAATTTTCATGACTTCTCGTCTTTGCCACCATTTTCGTTTAATTTACAGTTCATCATTGTCTTGCTCCTATCTTACTTCGTTTAACTATTAGGGGAGAATTTTCTCTGGTAAATTTACAGCGAAGTTACCGGTTTTTTCTCAGAGGTTTCCGTCATCATTCTCTATAGGTAAACTACGTCAATTCCTCAGGTTTCTTGGAGTTGGATCTGGATTATTTCGTGTGTTCATAATTCTGATTCTATGATATCGTTTCTAACCCATTTGCTGCTTCTCAACAGGATTTCCAGAACTTGAGTTATGCGAAATTTTACCAGAATGCCCCTCCTTCTAGGTATTACTTTGAATTGTTTTACAAATTTTGATACCTCTACTTTCCTAAGCTTCCATGGATTTAACTTACTATAGTTCAAAAGAGGAATATTGGTTCACTTAATGCAGTATTGATTTAGTTGTGGAATTTTTCGTTATTTGTTTAGCTTTTTACTACGCTCCATTAGCAATTATTCCACAACGATAATTTCGTGTGGGAGTCCCTTTCAGACCTCCACTGTTAATGATGTGAAATTCTAATTCTGTGTATATGGTGCTTCCTCTGAATCCACCAAGTGTTGTTTTAACTTTGCTTTTAACTTTCGCATTGATTTCGGTTACTGGTAAACGTCGATGACTACAATTTTGGGTTAACGCAGGTTTCCAGAGAGAAGGACCTCCTCTTGTTCCATCGCTGCCATTCTAAAGTCGCTACCAAAACCTCCAGGTAGTCTCAATACCACCACAACTTTTAGTGGGTTATTTTTACCATGAATAATTTGCTAAAATATTTACGATATGAATTTACTTACTCAATTCCCTTTCCCGAGACCTCTATCGACTGCTGAATGTATTTGATGTCAATTTTAACTCTCAGTGATAGTGTGTTCCTAGTTAATTGACTAACTTAGTTCCATACTTTTTGAGTACCAGTTTGGGTCCTTCTATGATATTTAGGAATTTCAATTCCTTAGTCCCTATTCTCAATAGAGATGGTTATTGTCTTTAATTTCACAATCTAAGAACAATGATACTCTGGTGTTCAGTTAGTTTTAATTTAAATCGTTCCCATAGTTAGGTTTCACACTTGGTTGCTTTCTATGATGGCTTCCTGCTCATCATTTTCACCATTTCATACATAGTTCTACTTCTATTCGAATTGAGTTTCAAATTTATTGCTATTCCCCTTAAGTCGAGTACATATTAATACTACTCTGAGATTTTGATATAACAATTTTAACTTCATTATTTTGAATTTAGAATGCACATTATGCACTTATCTGCAATGTCTAATTTTCCTAATATCACTGCAGGTTGAAAATCCTATATCTATCTCTAAGGTAATTATTTAACCCTTTTTTCTTTTGAAATCTATTATTATTTCCTGTTGTTTTATACACCGGAACCAGAACTAATTCCTAGTTCTGTCCTATGAAGGTATGGTTCACCTATTTCTGGGGTTTGTATACTGTTATTGGCTCTCTCTATTCGATCATAATTGGGGATTGTTTCTTTCCAAGTCGGTCCAGTAACCCTCTTGGGCTCTCTAACATGTAGTCTCTACATACACTCCAGAGAAACTTTATAGTTTATTATAAAGGGACAGGATTCCCAATTTGTACAATTTTGTTAAACATAGATTTAAATTGAACTGTGTAACTCTATGGACATATATATTTATAATTTCATAACTAGGTAATATATGGAATGTTCTCCTTCCTCTTTAATGAGATCTAGTTTGAACTCTTATATAATACTTTTCTTAAAGTTGTTATTTCCATTATAGAAATACTTTCTGAGTTCTTCTTGAAAGATATTTCCATTTCTGTCTATTATTTTTTAGTGCTTATTTTAATTTGTCCAACTATGCTACAACACAAGAATTTACTTGACTATACTACTTACACCTTATTTGTCATGCATATTTATTTCTCTTCTATAATAATCTTATGATAGAATTTGATGAATTGCAAAATAATGCTAAGACAATAATATTACTCAGTAATAATTTTTTAAGAGTCACCTAACCTCAGATCTAGACCTTCATCAAGGTTTAGACATTTTTAGAGTTGGTAGTCTTCAGGTTCTTGTCTGTACAACCATACTAGAGACTACTATATTTATTATAGTCTAATCTGTTAAATGTACAAACTACTCTTGAACTAATACTTAGTCCTTATGGTACAACATCTACTCATGCACAGATTTAATTAAATTCATAAATACAAGTTTACTTCACCACAATAATCATAATACTACTAACATTATAAGTTAAAATGAATTAACTGGTGCATAGCACTTAAGGTAGACTAGGTTCCACCCAACCTTTGAGTTCTTTCTCCATAGCTCCCCCCCGAGCAGAGATCACATACTCTAGCCATAGACAAACCCTGGCCTATGTTGAATCTTCTTATTTAAGCCTGCTTTCCCATCATCTTGTTTCCTTAACTACGTCCAGTTAATCAGGATGTTGTTTTCCTTTTTGCTTAGGCTTTCCTTTTGTTTCTTTCACAAAAGTACTTTAAAACTAGTTTTTCCTCTTTCTAGTTTTATTCCACCTCTTCCTAGTAACTTTCCTCTTTACTGGGGTAGCTTTTTAGATTTTTATCACCAATCTAAAATTCTATATTTAATTTATTTCTTCCAAGGATTTTTGGATTACTGTGAAAGTCTTATGATCCTTATCCATCCTCATGGATTTGGTTTCCTGATCTCTAATCATTATCTAGTCTTTTCACCATTAATTCCTTTTTCATTTTATTAATTCAAATTAATAAAATATATCCACAATAAATATTTTCCTTGGGGTCTATTTGACCCTTAGAGAATTTGATTGCCTATTTTCAAAAGCAGAAAATTAGGGACATTACATATTCCCCCTATAAAACAGAACACCGTCCTCGGTGTTACCAATTATTATGTTGATTTCTAAACTCTGGATGAATATTCCTCCTTCATCTCATCTCTTTACTCCCAAAAGTTTCTTCAGAGTACAAATGCATTCACCAAACCTTACTCTACTTACTGCTATACTCTGGAGTTTGATTTCTTCCTGCTTCAGTATAAGAAGTATATCTGGAAGAATATTTCATTCCCACTTCCACCTGTCCACAGTTCATACCAATTAATATGAGTAGTATCATATATATATATATATATATATATATATATATATATTTAAATTAATCATGATAATACTTTGAACCTTAATGTTTTTCAATGGAGTCACTTGGTAGCAAACTCTTCATGCTTCATAGCAGTATAGTGCTAATTTAGCACAACTACTTATCAGTCCATGTACTTTGGCGAGGCTTCCTCCTCACGTACCCATGGCTTCTTTTTAATTTCATGGTGAGTTCTCTGCACGTATTCTCACCTTGAATCCTTTTTATTGGAGTTGAAAAATTCCCGTTACACTTATTTTCACACAACAAACACCTCTTAATTAGGAGCTTATTAATTTATATAAAAACCAACTTTGTCATAAGCAGTGGTCCCTGTTAGAGTCGGCCCTTACAGCCCTCCGTCAGTGATCATTTCGTCTTTTGCATATTCATTATTAGGTGTCTCGCTTGTTCCACTTCGTTGCATTCCACTAGGAGCATGCCATGGACTGACGAAGGGGTCTGTCGTCTTATGTTTCCTCATGTTTACACCTGCAGTGCTATTTTTTAAAATTTCTTCAAAAAAATCACTCAAAATAATTGTCATTACATATATGGTCATTAAAATTGTCAAAAAGTGTCTTTGGTCCTAGTATCTAGGGTTTTGAGTCATTTGTATACCAGTCATAAAGCCTGCAAGGTGAGGAAGGTTCCGCATATTGTGATTTTTATTTTATTATCATCAGCATTTAAAAAAAAAAAAACATTTCTAGTCCAAAACTCTGTTTTGGAACTAGAAATTGTTCATTATTATTTTGTAATAAATTGTACTTATTCCACCAAGAAGAAAATGTCAAAAGCAGACCCCTGGTATTTTCCTTAGCTAAATAGCCATATCCCTTCAAGAAGACAGCAAAATCATCAAAAAATTGAGCTCAGAAAAGCCAAAGAAGATTGTATTTAAAAAGCCAAATGTGAAATTACAAAAACATTGTAATATGGGTTTTCAATTAGATTTGAAACAAAATCTGATTGTGAAGATATTTGTATCATATATAAAAGCCAAGCAAGTTTCATTTGCACCAAACTACAGCACCCAAATCGTGTTTTGGAGATTGGAGGGCCGTTTTCAAGTTTTAAAACTGCGTGGACAGAGTTTTGGGGCTCGAGCGACCCACCTGGGCGCGAGCGACCCACCTGGGCAGAGCGACCCACGTGGGTTATTTCCGCCATGTGAAGTTGTAAGGGGAGCGACCCACCTGGGCCGAGCGACCCACGCAGAAGGTGAGCGACCCACGCAAACACAGAGGTTAGAAAATTCATTTTGAGCGCCCAGTCTTGCTTGGGATCGATTCATCGGCCTTCAAACATGGTTTTTGCTATTACTTAATGTTTTTAAATGCGCTGGTGGCATCATTGATGGTTTCAAACGCTTCAAATGGAGGATTTAAACCCCACAGTCATGGCAATATCGTTTTCAGGGTTTTAAAATGATATGGGTGGTTGCATGAGTTTGTTGCTTATATTATATCAGTGATATGTCCAGCCTTGCATATAATATCAAAACCATATTGTTCTCATGCCCATTATGCCATTGTGACCATTGCTATTATTATACCATGTTTAAAACCTTTGTTCCATGGTGACTGTGGTTGTATTATGTCTCACTGCCCAATGTAAAAACATTCTCATGACTTTGTTTCAAACTGCCCATTGACACTTTGTTGTTATTACTCATGGACAAAAACATTCATATGATGCCATGCTCTCCTTTGATAAGATTTGTTCAATATTTTGAAAGTTGCCCGCTCCCTTTGATCAAAGTTTCACTTGCATTTAAAACAGAGATTGTGACTCTTTTCCAATCCATTTAAAACAGAGATTTTATCCATGGTTTGTTTCCTTATGGTGTTTTGACGTTGGGATATTTGTTGGGTGTTGAAACACACATCATAACTTTGTTTGCACTGCTTTCATATCAGTATACATAGTGCCAAAAGCTTGGTCAGAGCCATGTCGGAGACAGAGTCAGAATATGAGCTAGGGTCAGGCAGTGATTCGGTGACTGAAGGTAATGTGCCACGGGGGTCCCACAGAGATCACAGAAGTGGTAATCATCACAGAGAGGAGCCTACTTCTTTGGCTCGGTTGCAGGCATGTCCATTAGCTATGGATTGTTTTCAATATTTGTCATGTTTCAGATTTTGTGAGATGGTTGCACAAACCCGGCCTCATCGTGAATTGGCCCGTCTGTTTGTTCTTCATTTACGGGATGGTCGGGTAAGCCTTGATGGGGTTGATTTCATTGTATCACCCTTGACTATTGCTCAAGCCACTGGTATACCAAACATGGGCGAGGAATGGAACAAGGGTCAACAGTTAGAGAAATTTCACTATGAGCCATATATTAAAACTGGATATATGGGCTACTTGAGCAGAGTTTTTCCATTCAGATTCTTAAGAGATGAGTATGCACCGCTCATGAGGCTCATCATTCAGTATTTTAGTTGTGAGGGCAGGTATGCTCGTCTTTTCTCGTACCATATTCGTTTGTTGATGCACTTCACTAGGGTACGTATGATGAATGTTCCGTATTTCATACACCGCAACATAGAGAGGATGGTGATGTTTGTGCAGAAGAAGACGAGCCCAGTGCAGCAGTACAGGAGTATATATCATTTCGCTTTGATCAAAATCTTGGTGTCACATCAGTTGGCAGAGCAGGGCATCACTTGGGAGGATTTCATTTCTAGAGACTATTTCAGAGTGCCACAACAGCCTCCCGAGGCAGTTCATGATGCAGGAGAGCCCTCACACCAGCCGGACATGCTTGAGGTTGAGCATATCAAAGACTTCGTGGGTTCAGACATATCGGCCGAGGCCACGGTGGCTCATTTGCAAACACATGCGTAGTATTATCTCCACATGATGGAAGGGCCCGCGCACTTCATCGACACGGCGAGCATTATCTCCACACATGAGGAAAGGTCTCGCCTTCATCACAAGACAGTGGCTAGTACAAGACAGGGGCAAGAGGCCCAGCGCTGCATGATGAGGGCCCATCGTGAGGCCGGACACGGATTTGACGCTATCATGGATACGAGCCCCCGAGAGAGCTTCAGGGAAGTCATCCCCATAAAACAAACATGAACACTGCTCGAAAGACCACCGTGGTTGCATCAATCTTAAACCATCTGAGCAAATAAGAAGTAAAACAGCTTGAGGATGAGCTCACATTTTATGAGGTGCGCCAAATCCGTGAGGACAGACAGTGGAATCGAAAGAGACCCAGTGACATGACACCGACTGACAGAGATACTGTACTCACGCGTGTGAATATCCATCTGGAGAAGTTGTTGGCGAAGGCCAATCGAGACAAAGACATGCTTCGCCACATGAAAGGCCATTATTGGGCTCGCATGCATGTGTGCAAAGCGAGAATGAAGATCATGAAGAGGAGGTTGCGCAAGGCACTTAGACGACAGAAAAGGCCTAATCCACTTTGGATTTTGGCCGAGGCTTCATTGACTGGGCAGGACACATGATGGAGGACCTCCGCTCCGAATTTGGGCAAATTCGGAGAAAATTTTGTCATTTTCAAATTTTTGGGTAAAAAAACAGGTTTTGCAGTTATGTGGGTCGCGCGCTCATGCGCTCACTTTTTTTTGGGACACTTGCTGGAGGAAATTTTTACATTTTTGGATTTTTCATGGTTAATTATGCATCCTCTGAAGTCAACTTAGCATTTCAACAAAATCTGGATGGTCAAACAGCTCAAAAACACCATGAAAACCACCTTGCTGCCACCTTTTGCACCAGCAGTAAGTACCTCTGGGAGAATGAGGTTTTGGAGGGTCAAATCAACTCCAAATTCAGAAATTCCACTTGGGTTGGAAAGTAGACATCCAGGGCTTTCCAACGAGCTATCATGAGCTCAATTTGGATGCCAGGAGCTACCTCAAAATCAGCCTGGAACATGAGCGACCCACGCAGTTCAGGAGCGACCCACCTAGAATTTTTTCTGAATTTTCAGCTGCCAGCTCAGTATTTCGCCTATTATGGACCAGTTTTGCTTATGGATAGAATTTCTGGGTTTTTATGATGTAAATTCATGTTTGATATGTAACTTTGGCTTGTTTTTATCTCTTCTAGAAGATTCACTCTCAAATGAGTAAAAAATCATGTAATGGATCAGTTTCCACTCTTTTAGAGGCAAGTGGTTAGCTGCCTAGATTGTAGTTCCATGATTAGAATTGGTTGAAACTGATCCATGAAGAGGGAATTCGACCCCTAGAGGTGGGGAAAGGTGTTAGAGTGATATATATATTGTAATTTCTTAGGCATTCTACAGGTTGGACTCTTGGGATACTTTTGATATCATTGTACATACTTTTCATATTTTGGCTAAGGAAAGATCAGGGGTTTTGCGGCACTTGTTGGGATCCTTGTGGTGTTCTGTTCTTGATGGTGTTTCTTCTTTGTTTACTGTAAGTTTCTTCATGTTTAATGTATGCCATCCTTTCATTATGCTTTTGAACTAAGTTGAATGAGTGATTAAGGTTGAATCCATTGTTTACAGTGCTTGGCCTTTGAATTCAGTTAGTTCTATATGTTTTCAGCTGTTTGGAGAGGATCCAAATTCTTCTTTGCCCTCTTCAGCTCCTCGTCGGTCTAATCTATCCATATATCCAATTTAAAGCATCAAGATCATCACCTACCTCGCCCCAACTTGAGCTCTGCAGAGGTCTGACCTTATCCCCGGACCCAAAATTTGTTTTCCCATTACTCCAGCGAAAACTCAAAAAACCAAAAATCAAACATACCTATCTCTTTACTAGCCTAAAATCAGTTCTTATTGTAAGTCATCTCGCATTCTATTGCTTATTTTCTCGAGATTGACGGAGAGAGCCCTCTCATGTCCTCGTAGGGCTAGCTACGAGGCTGAGCGTGGTTTGATGTAGCCTTGAGTTTTACTTCATTTCAGCCTGAGGTAGATTTGAGTGCTAACATAGTGGCGACCATACTGGGGAGAAACTCAAAGCGTTTGCTTGTTATAGACGGAGTCTGAAGTCACGCCAGGTAGCCTTCGAAACGCTGTTGCTATGCATCAGCGAAGTAGATAAACGCTGCTTCAGTCGATCTCCGGTATAACTTGTAATCGTAGTATTTAACTTGTAAATTGCCCTAGTACATGTATCAAGTTCAGATCTGATCATTGATGGTGAACAACGGTCAGACATCGCAAGGCTGAAATCATTCACCTGGTGACTTCATTCACTGAACAAATCCAGAAATCGATGCTTCATGGTGACTTCACTGCAGGGAGATCAGTAGCTGTGAGATTTTCAAGATGGACCGAATCACAAGAAGATATGCTCCCATGAGCCGAGATCACATTCCAGGTTTTCCGAATAAGATGCCCAAGGTAGATTGGTCAAGGAATCTGCCTACATTTAACGATGATGGTAAGAAAGATGCTGCTTTACATTTGGTTAGATTTCACATGCATATTCGCAAGTTAAAGGTGGCTTTTCCTGAAGATTGTTTGATGAAGATATTCCTGGCCACCCTGGAAGGTGAAGCCCAATCTTGGTATGAAAATTTGCCGCTGGCCTGTATGTATTGTTTAAAGGATTTTCATGCCCTGTTCATTGAAAGATATCAAGTATCTTATCCATCGTTAAATTTAGTTCATGATTGTTGCAAACATGCTTCTACTTTTATTGAAAGCCTTGAGAAATATTATGAAGATGATAATTTCATGGATGATGAGATCATGGAAGCATTGTACGAAAATCCATTTCAGCAGCATAAAGACAATCATGAGAATTTGCAGCAGGATCAAGATCTTAGTGTGGTAGAAGATGAAGGAATTTTGCATTTTGACAGTGAACAGGAATTACATGAAATGGATCAGCAGTATGAGGAAAATTTGTATACTCCTTCACTTGAAATCAATGAAGACAATCATTGTTTGAGCCAAAGAAAACAGAAGGTATTATCTCCTCTGTCTGAAGATGAGATAGATCAGCGATTGAAAGGTTATGTTCCAGCTCAAGTTAACTCAGATCTGCAGTGTGCACATGGTCCAGAAGGTGATGGTGAAACTTCTTCCTTTTCTGAAAAGGATGACAGTCTTGTAAGCAGCCTTATAGATCAGCAGGTTGAAGATGTCTATATGGCTGAAAGTGATGAAAGAGAAAGTGTCATTTCAGATCTGTCCACAGAAGAAGACAGCATGCCGAGAACTCAAGTTTCAGTTTCAGATTGTGATAATGATCAGCCAGCTATTTCAGATCTACATTCAGATTGTGATGACCAAGCATATCTTGTGTTGAAACCCATCAAGGAGAATTCTGCTGTTGAGATCATCCAGAAAGAAGAAAACAAAGGTATGGATTCAAATGTTTTCAGTTCATTAGAACACAGCCTTCAGAAAGAAGTAATTCAGTCAGTTCATGAGCAACGAGATGAGATCTTCGTTCAAGTAAGTGAAACAGTTCCTTTGGATGAGTTTATGGTAGATGATAGAGATATCATGTTTGAGCATCAAGAATCAGCTGAAGTTTCTTTCCTTATGATTGATAATGAAAATCCGACTGTATTATCATATGAAGATGACCTATCATATTTTCAGAGTACCAAAGATCAAAACATTCCGGATTGCCTTTCATTTTCTTCATATGTCTCATGTGTTGAAATGTTTTCTCAAGAAGAGATCTGCTCATCTACCTGTTCAGAGTTTTTTGAAGCCCAGGAGCATACTTTTACTGAAGTACATGATGAAGACAGATCAGAATCAGGAGAGAAAGACACCTTGTTTCTTCAGCAGAAGGTAAATCTTCATGTTTTTCAGGACCCAATGGCAGATTTGTTGCAGTCAGCTGTGAAAGTGATTATTGCAGTGTTCAGTGATGAAGGAGATCATGGTCAGCTATGTTTTTGGATGCCCAGTTACCAGTATCTATTGTTGACCAGGAGATCTAATCGGGAGAATCAGTTAGCAAGGCATCTGCTTGATTGGTTACATTGGAAAGCCAATTATACATGATTGTACATATTTCATTAGTATGCAGGTGGTTGTCATCATGATTCCAAATCTTGATGGACTACTGCCTTTTTTCAAAAGCTTGGTAAAGTTTTGTTTTAAGTCAGTCATGAGTCATTTGTGTTTGGTCTGTTGAGTCAGTTTTTCAAGTTATTTCAGTTTGCCATCGAGTCGGTTTGAGTCAAGTTTCAGACAGTTTTCAGTCAAGTTTTCATTCAATAAATGTGTCAAAGGTTTTGTGTTATCCGTTCAAATAATGATTCCATCGCCCAATGGATGAAGGCACTGGTCTGCTCTCCCAAAGATCTGTTGTTCTTGGCACCTCCAAGGAGCTACCATCCCCATTGGAGCCAATGTTAGATTCGGCCCTTACAGCCCTCCGTCAGTGATCATTTCGTCTTTTGCATATTCATTTTTAGGTGTCTCGCTTGTTCCACTTCGTTGCATTTCACTAGGAGCATGCCATGCACTGACGAAGGGGTCTGTCGTCTTATCTTTCCTCATGTTTACACCTGCAGCGCTATTTTTAAAATTTTTCTCAAAAAATCATTCATAGTAATTGTCATTTCATTTTTAATCATTTAAAATGTCAATAAGTGTCTTTGGTCCTAGTATCTAGGGTTTTGAGTCATTTGTATACCAGTCATAAAGCCTGCAAGGTGAGGAAGGTTCCGCATATTGTGATTTTTATTTTATTATCATCAGCATTTTTAAAAAAAAACATTTCTAGTCCAAAACTCTGTTTTGGAACTAGAAATTGTTCATTATTATTTTGTAATAAATTGTACTTATTCCACCAAGAAGAAAATGTCAAAAGCAGACCCCTGGTCTTTTCCTTAGCTAAATAGCCATATCCCTGCAAGAAGACAGCAAAATCATCAAAAAATTGAGCTCAGAAAAGCCAAAGAAGATTGTATTTAAAAAGCCAAATGTGAAATTACAAAAACATTGTAATATGGGTTTTCAATTAGATTTGAAACAAAATCTGATTGTGAAGATATTTGTATCATATATAAAAGGCAAGCAAGTTTCATTTGCACCAAACTACAGCACCCAAATCGTGTTTTGGAGATTGGAGGGCCGATTTCAAGTTTTAAAACTGCGTGGACAAAGTTTTGGGGCTCGAGCGACCCACCTGGGCAGAGTGACCCACGTGGGTTATTTCCGCCATGTGAAGTTGTAAGGGGAGCGACCCACCTGGGCCGAGCGACCCACGCAGAAGGTGAGTGACCCACGCAAACACAGAGGTTAGAAAATTCATTTTGAGCGCCCAGTCTTGCTTGGGATCGATTCATCGGCCTTCAAACAGGTTTTTTGCTATTACTTAATGTTTTTAAATGCGCTGGTGGCATCATTGATGGTTTCAAACGCTTCAAATGGAGGATTTAAACCCCACATTCATGGCAATATCGTTTTCAGGGTTTTAAAATGATATGGGTGGTTGCATGAGTTTGTTGCTTATCTTATATCAGTGATATGTCCAGCCTTGCATATAATATCAAAACCATATTGTTCTCATGCCCATTATGCCATTGTGACCATTGCTATTATTATACCATGTTTAAAACCTTTGTTCCATGGTGACTGTGGTTGTACTATGTCTCACTGCCCAATGTAAAAAAATTCTCATGACTTTGTTTCAAACTGCCCATTGACACCTTTGTTGTTATTACTCATAGACAAACACATTCTATTGATGCCATGCTCTCCTTTGATAAGATTTGTTCAAAATTTTGAAAGTTGCCCGCTCCGTTTGATCCAAGTTTCACTTGCATTTAAACACAGAGATTGTGCCTTTTTCCAATCCATCTAAAACAGAGATTTTATCCATGGTTTGTTTCCTTATGGTGCTTTGACGGTGGGAATATGGGTTGGGTGTTGAAACATACATCCTAACTTTGTTTGCACTGCTTTCATATCAGTATACACATTGCCAAAAGCTTGGTCAGAGCCATGTCGGAGACAGAGTCAGAATATGAGCTAGGGTCAGGCAGTGATTCGGTGACTGAAGGTAATGTGCCACGGGGGTCTCACAGAGATAACAGAAGTGGTAATCATCGCAGAGAGGAGCCTACTTCTTTGGCTCGGTTGCAGGCATGTCCATTAGCTATGGATTGTTTTCGATACTTGTCATGTTTCAGATTTTGTGAGATGGTTGCACAAACCTGGCCTCATCGTGAATTGGCCCGTCTATTTGTTCTACATTTACGGGATGGCCGGGTAAGTCTTGCTGGGGTTGATTTCATTGTGTCACCCTTGACTATTGCTCAAGCCACTGGTATACCAAACATGGGCGAGGAATGGAACAAGGGTCAGCAGTTAGAGAAATTTCACTATGAGCCATATATTAAAACTGGATATATAGGCTACTTGAGTAGAGTTTTTCCATTCAGATTCTTGAGAGATGAGTATGCACCGCTGATGAAGCTCATCATTCAGTATTTTAGTTGTGAGGGCAGGTATGCTCGTCTTTTCGCGTACCATATTCGTTTGTTGATGCACTTCACAAGGGTACGTATGATGAATATTCCGTATTTCATACACCGCAACATAGAGAGGATGGTGATGTTTGTGCAGAAGAAGACGAGCCCAGTGCAGCAGTACAGGAGTATATATCATTTCACTTTGATCAAAATCTTGGTGTCACATCAGTTGGCAGAGCAGGGCATCACTTGGGAGGATTTCATTTCTAGAGAGTTTTTCAGAGTGCCACAGCAGCCTCTCGAGGCAGTTCATGATGCAGGAGAGCCCTCACACCAGCCGGACATGCTTGAGGTTGATCATATCGGCCACTCCGTTGTGGTCGGACTTATGCTCGGCGGGCCCACGGAGCCTTATTTGCGGCGACACGTGATATTATCTCCACATGATGTGGAAGAGGTCTTGCCAGGCTTCATCGACTACTGGCGATGTCTCCACATGATGTGGGGAGGTCTGTCCTTCTACTTCGATGCAGTACGATTACAAGGCAGGGGCAAGAGAGCCCGCCATGGTGAGGGCCCATCGGGAGGCCGGGGACACGGATTTGGCAGGTCATTGATGTTGATCACGAGCTCCACAGCTCGAGAAGGCGAGGGAAGTCATCCGGGAGAAAAGGGCCGAGAATGACCCCGATTTGAGGCCAGTGCGGGAGGCTCGGTGGGTGATTAACTATTTGGAAGCGACGCAACAAACGGCGAGGATGAGCTCACATTTTATGAGGTGCGCAAATCCGTGAGGACGGACGGTGGAATCGAAAGAGACCGGTGACATGACACCGACTGACAGAGATACTGTACTCACGCGTGTGAATATCCATCTGGAGAAGTTGTTGGCGAAGGCCAATCGAGACAAAGACATGCTTCGCCACATGAAAGGCCATTATTGGGCTTGCATGCATGTGTGCAAAGCGAGAATGAAGATCATGAAGAGGAGGTTGCGCAATGCACTTAGACGGCAGAAAAGGCCTAATCCACTTCGGATTTTGGCCGAGGCTTCATTGACTGGGCAGGACACATGATGGAGGACCTCCGCTCCGAATTTGGGCAAATTCGGAGAAAATTTTGTCATTTTCAAATTTTTGGGTAAAAAAACAGGTTTTGCAGTTACGTGGGTCGCGCGCTCATGCGCTCACTTTTTTTTGGGACACTTGCTGGAGGAAATTTTTACATTTTTGGATTTTTCATGGTTAATTATGCATCCTCAAGTCAATTTAGAATTTCATCAAAATCTCGGGATGGTCAAAAAGCTCAAAACACCATGAAAACCACCTGCTGCCATCTTAAATTTAGGAGTACTCGGGAGAATGAGGTTTTGAGAGTCAAATGAGCTCCAAATCTATAAATTTTACTTTGGTTGGAAAGTAGACATCCGTAGGATTTCCAACGAGCCATCTATGAGCTCAATTTGGATGCCGGGAAGTACCTCAAATTCAGCCTGGAACATGAGCGACCCACACGGCTCAGGAGCAACCCACTTGAAATTTTTCCTGAATTTTCAGCTGCCAGCTCAGTTTTTCGCCTAGTATGGACCAGCTTTGCTTATGGATAGAATTTTTGGGTTTTTATGATGTAAATTCATGTTTGGCATGTAACTTTGGCTTATTTTTATCTCTTCTAGAAGATTCACTCTCAAATGAGTAAAAATCATGTAATGGATCGCTTCACTCTTTTAGAGGCAAGTTGTTAGTCAGCTCTAGATTGTAGTTCCATCATTAGAATCGCTGAAACTGACCCCTGAAGGAGGAATTCGACCCCTAGAGGTGTGGGAAGGGGTTAGGATGATCTATATGATGTAATTTCTCAATCATTTTCAGAGGTTGGAGAGGTTGGACTCTTGGGAGACTTTTGGCACCATTGTACATATTTTCATATTTTGGCTAAGGAAAGATCAGAGGTTTTGCGGCACTTGTTGGGATCCTTGTGGTGTTTTGTTCTTGATGGTGTTTTCTCTCTGTTTACTGTAAGTTCTTCATGTTTAATGTATGCCATTCCTTTCATATGCTTCTGAACTAAGTTGAATGAGTAGATGAGGTTGAATCCATCGTCGTTTACCGTGCTTTGCCTTTGAATTCATTTAGTTCTATGTTTTCTACTGCTTGGATAGGACTAAGTTCTTTGCCCTCTTCAGTCCGTCAGGTCTAATCTATCCATATATATCCAATTTAAAGCATCAAGATCATCACCTACTCCGCCCAACTCGAGAAATCATAAAGCTCGACCTTATCCCCGGACCCAAAATTGTTTTCCCATTTCTCCAGCGAAAACCCAACAAACCAAAAAACAAACATACCTATCTCTTTACTAGCCTAAAATCAGTTCCTATTGTAAGTCATCTCGCATCCTACTTGCTTCTTATTCAGATTGACTGGGAGAGAGCTCCTCTCCGTCCTTGTAGGGCTAGCTACGAGGCCGAGCGTGGTTTGATGTAGCCTTGAGTTTTACTTCATCTGCCTCGAGGTAGATTTGGAGTGCCAATGGGCTAAAGAAGGACATTAGTAGTTCCATGACTAGACCCAAAATTTCTAGAATTCATTGCCTTGTAGGTAACTCAATGCGATAAGTTAAAATTGAACAACAAAAGTATCCTCTAAATTATAACAAGTTAGAAGGAATGTATGTAGAGATTTATAATATATATCAAAATTATTATAGCTCGAACTTACTACTGAGGTTCAATGCCTCATTTTTATACTACAAAACGAATTTATTTTTAAAAGAAAAGTGATATATTCTCAGGATACTTTATTCAAATTACAAAAATCTCCATCGTTTCCTCAAATAACACATCCAAGATCTCTTCATCAACTAATTTTTCGAGGATATAAGTAGATCTCTTTCAACTGGTTATAATTAAATCAAACAACTCAACATAATTTGTACTTCCTTAACTATTCCAGGGAACAACATTCAATATCAGATTTCCCTGTTCAAATAAAGGTTCAAATCGTAAGCAAACTACTCCTTTCATAATTTAAATGAATTCATTAAAGAGATAAAATCATGAAAATCCATTGAATCCTTTCTAAGATCTATATTGTGTGATTTATCACATTTTGCACACAAAAAGGCTTAGAAAACTAATATAAAAATAATAAATAAGGTAAGAGAATTGTATCAATTTCAAAGCCCAACAACCAAACATATGTTTTTTTGTTAATAAATAGATTCAATCTATGCTTCAGCTTCATCAGGTACATTGGGTTGTTGAAAATAATATTTTAAGATATATTCATGGTACTATAAATGATGGACTCAGGTACATTTATGGGGATATGAGAATACATGGATATATTGATGCCAACTGAGTTAGCAATGTGGTGGATAGAAAAATCACATCTAGGTGTTTCTTCTCTTTTGGGCCCACTTCAATTTCATGGATGAGATGGAAAAAAAAGTTTGTTGTAATAAGCATTACTGAGGCTGAATATATTGCAACTAGTATGGCTTGTTGTGAAGCCATTTGGTTGAGGAATATCTTCAATGATTTATTTGAGCACATTTTATATACTACCATCATTTATTGTGATAATCACAGTGCGATTCAACTTTCATAGAATCTCTTTTTCTGCAATAGATCCAAACATAATGATATCAGGCACCAATTTATCTAGGATATCGTACAACGAGGAGCAATAAGGCTTCAACACATTAGGATGGATGACCAAGTTGCTGACATCTTCACAAAGCCATTGGGGAAGGCCAAGTTCTTATCCTTCAAAGAGATACTTGGATTCATGTAAATACCCTCCCATGGGGTTACGACTTGCATTGGACATTAAGCTCTGGGAGCTCATGGGGGCCTAGGGTATTTTTTGGAACTGGATGAGAACAGGGTAAGTGGTTCAACTTCCCCTATGGAGTACATAACCCAGAATGAGAGCATAGGTTGAGGGGTTCACCTTCCTTTGTGGATACCCCAACATACATCCTACCCTTGTATTTTGGGACTCTAGGTGTTGAGGCCTCGAAAATCGGGTCTACAACAAGGGGGATACCCACCTGGTCCGGACCTTGGTTAGCAACTCCTTTTCTGTTTGGTGTAGTGGGTCCAACTGGGGATAATGGGACCAGTTTCCCAATATGTGTGTGTGTGTTGAGAATTGATATTTCCTTTCTAAAAAGTTCCTAAGTGAAATGCTTTTATTCTATTTCTAATCTAATAACATGCAAATTGTATTCTAATTAAACAAAAATATCTAGTTCTAAACTAACCCGGGATGTAATCTTTCTATTATGTGATCTAAAATGATTTCAAATAACAATTGGTAATAAAGATCATTCAACTGTTATAAGAAAAGAATTCAATAAAGATAAACCACTTCGTATAAAAAGTTAGACGAAACAGTTGTGAAAAATATATCGCATAATAAGCTATTCATACATTAAGCATAAACAAGTGGCTATCACCGTACAAAAGTGCCAAATGATAACTCAAACATTCAAGTGTTAATACATAAACAACTGAACATAAATATCACTTTAACACAGAGGCAGAAATAGTTAAGAGATAAAAGTACCATTTATAACTAGTTCTACTCATGAGCTTCAAGCAATAATGACTTATCTCTTCTTAATCCAACATCCACTAAGAGTACAAAAGTGCAACATCAGTAGTAGATATTAAACGCAAATATCAATAAATCCTGTTCCATTCATTCATCAAAACCTCCTCGGAGGGTGCAAAAGTGCATGTTCTAAGGACAATTTTTTGACAAATTTCAAGACCCTTCTCTAAATGCATGAGAAGGGTTTAAATACTACTAACTAAATCTAAAAATAATTTATTACAAAAATGTAGGATACGGTTTAAATGACCGTCCTCTTTTTAGGCAAAAAATAAAGCAAAACTAATACTAAATCTAAAATTAAAACTTAACAACTAACTACTTGTGAATCTGTTCTTTGGAATTGCAAGTGTTTAGCATTGATCTGAGAAGAATAGGCTGGCCGACTTCAGACTTTAAATGTCCTATGAAAACGGAATCGGCAAGAGATGACGCCATCTTCTCGTCAGAATTGATGATACACTTGAGAGTCATGCACTGGCTGTGTGGTTTTACCAGACATGCCCAGTAAGAATCCCAATTTAACTTTGTTAATCCTTTAATCGATTCTGCCTTTTCTTGGGCTTTCTGTTTCCAGTCTGTCTGTAGTTGCTGTGCTTTTGGTAGGTAGTCTGGAGTATTTTCAGAGATCAGATTTTCCTTGTGTAAATTTTCATTTATACAATCAATAATATTGCTGGCTGTCGTGGCTGCTTCTTCTGCCGCTTGCTCTGCTTGCCTGATTTGTGCATCCCATTTATTAAAAAGTATTTCTTTGTGATTTTCATTGATTATAGGTGCACCTACTCTTTTCCCCTCCTCTGTCTCTTGCCAAGCCAAATAGTCAATAACTCTTTTATCAGTTAAATCATAATCATGTCGTAAGTCTACGACATGATTAGTGATTTTATCACTTTCTTCACAATAAGAGTTCCATTGTGATATTCTTTGGCATAATATTTCTTGTTGTTGCAGTAGTTGGTCATTTAAGGAAATAGACTCTGTGATAAATTCTGTGAGCTTGGGATCATCTTTGTGCATCTCTTGCATAACCTGTAGTTGTTTCTCTTTTTCAGCCAAACTGTTCTGATATCCAATCTGCATTTGTTGAAAATCTTGTTGTAATTTTTCAAGTTGTTTCTGAGCTTCACTATTAGCATTGGCTTGCTGCAGCTGTTGTTGCAAGACCTGTACCTGATCTTCTTTCTCATTCAATAATTTCTGTACCTTAGATGCTTTGTCAATGGCTGCAGAGGCATAAGCTCCTGTGATCTGAGATAATTTAGTGAGATTTTCAGTTGGATCAGTGGTAGGATCTTGCCATAGAACATCTAGGTGTTTTGCATCATGAGAGAGCACATTTTCTAATTTCCTTTTCTTTCTTTGTATTCTTACCACTGCCTTGTGTTGTGGACTATAGAACACATCAAGAGGAGGAATTTCCTCTATCTTGAGCATGAGTTCAGAGGATGGGGTTATGGGAATATGTTCTGTTTCTGAGACATTGGTAGTTACTCCTATGTCTATATTTATTGTTGTCTGTACATTACTCACAGGTGCCTGTTGGTTTTTTCCTTCAATATTAATCAAATCATTGAATGTATCACATTCCTTGTCTAATTCAGTTTTGATTGATGTTTGCTGTACAATGAGAGGGGGAAGATTTAACTGAGGAGAGGTTGAAACTTGTTGCTATGAAAACTCCTTTCACTGGGCAGTATCCCTTACCGACCCTTCACTTTTAAAGTGTTTAGAGGTTTCTCTTTCGGACATTGACTTTGACCTGTTTGTACCTGAAATTCTACTGAGATTGATACTAGGAGTTGGTTCCCTTACGGGTTCCAAACGTAATTTATCCAAAGGGATAGTAGTTAACCTCCTTTCTCTATATATTTTGAATTCTTGAAACTCTGCTGGAGGAAACTATATTTGAGCCGAATGTAGAATTTCTTTAAGTGTGCCTTTTTCTTGGAACATGTCATCAAAAATATCTTCTTCTTTAGAAAACACTCTTATCTTGACTGCAGTAGTGAATTTTTTTACAATATCATAGGGGTCGAATGGTCTTCTTGGAAACTTGAACAAATGTAAACATGTAATATTGTTTACTTATTTAAATGCATGACCAATATCAAATAATGAAAAGGCCCCACAAGCCACAGGAAATTGTGGCTAGATAGCCTTCTTCTTGTCCTTCAAATCTTTAGTCAAACCTCCTTCTCCGCAGGTTTGATAAGCAATTTCTCGAGCTACGAGTTTATCAGAAACATACAAAGGTAAAACATGAGGAGAAGCAAAACTTCCAAAAACCCTAACATATGTGAACAATTCTTCTTCAAACCATCTCGCAACAGGTAGTATGTCTACCTCTGCTTCAGGATAAAACCTTGGAGCATATTTATCATACAACATTCTGTACAGGGGCAACATGATTCCATGGGAAATCTTGTAAAAATAGGGAATGAACTTTGAATCCCCACAATTCTTTGTGATAAACATGAATGGGTAGGGGATCTTGATTTGTCCATTTCCAACCCATTAAAGGAAACTTAGAAACATAACAGATTGAATCCATCACATAAGCAGATAAGTAAAAAGGAGGATAAATCCTCTGAGAAACAGTTCTTTTAGACCGATAATTCAAAATAGCCATGGCTAAGTTGTCAGATAATATCTTAGCCCAATCCACAATAGTAGCATTAACAGAAGCATTCAATAACGGTAGCCATTCAGATGAAAACTTATTAATGTCTGGATTTCCAAAAAGCCGACAGAGCATAGAAGCAGAAAAGAAATACTGAGAAGTGAGAGAACCAGTACTATACATACCGTGTTTATCTTTCTTCAGTGGTTCGTCTCTCCTTGACCAGTCCTTGGTGCATTTTCCCAAGTTTTCATTTTCTTTGGCAAACTTCTCCATGAACTGTTTGTTATAAGTTTCCTGTGGCTTCGGCAAATGATACATGAGTCTCAAATATTGTGGAGTAAATGAGCCAATGAGCTCTTGACCCTGAGTCTTAAACTATCTATTTGTAATATCCGTGCTGTCTAGTATCTATTTAACCATGTTCGTGTATGGAAGTATTTTAGGCCTTGCTGCTATCCGGTGCAAAAATGAGCAGGCTAGCTCTGTAATAGATGCTTCAGATGACCCATGTGAGCCCGCAGTGGCTATAACCTCCATTACTTTGGGGTTCTCTTCCTCAAGTAGATTATACATGCCCTCCCAAGTAGTAATACAAGCGTCTTTGTTATAGGCGGTGTATGTATATAAGGGCGTCATCTCTTTATCTTCAGAACTTAGAGCCTTGTTTTTCTTTCCCATAATACCTTGAATACTACTTTGTATAGTTCTCAGTTCTTCGCTCCTGCAGTTTACGAATTAAGTGAGAATAATGATAGAAAAAGGTGACGGGAAGGTTTTAAATGCTGAAGACGTATAAAATATACCACCTTACGTGAAATAACTGTTTGATCATAACGAAACCATTTTTCATTAATGAGTGACAACCAATTCATTGATTAAAATTAAAGCGCATAACCAGGTCTCGATTTATGGAAAGATTTTTTTCGTATAATGAGCCTTTAAAGATCTGCGATAAGGCGATCTGCGATTTGCTTCGCAATATCGCAGGTCGCAGTATCACACATCGCAATATTACAATACCGCAATATCGCAATATTGCAGTATCACACATCGCAATATCGCAATATCGCTGAGGCGGAACATGTGACAATCATCCGTTAACATATTTTTGCGACATGCGATTTGCGACATGTGTCATCGCATATCGGTGATTTGAGGTTTTTCAGCGTAATATATGACATACGAAGCATGCAATGCGATGAATGTTCTTTTAGTGCGTAGTTTCGCATCGCGATCTCTTAATTTTTAGTGTTCCGCTTATAAAGAGGCATTCATTACCTTTTTGCGATGCGATATTCCTTAAATAATGATTTTATTCTATGCTATCATAAAACTTAAGTTTTTTAGATTTTTCAAGGAATATTTTCCTAAGTTTATGATAGTAAGTTTTATTGAAAAAAAAGGAAAAAACAAGCACTAAAAAGAAAATATTTTTTAAATTTTTTGAATAAGGGTCCCCACTTATTTAATATTAGTGATAATACTAAATAAGAAGGGGGGTTGTTGCTGGCCACAACAATTGGCGATTCACTCGGAAGAACCAGTTATCTCTGCTTTTGTTTTGAATTTTCTAAACTTTCAAAATAGAAAATTTTCCAGAAAATCAAATCTTATTATAGAAAGACAAAGTACATTATGCTTTTATCGATCAATGATATTTCGTTTCTTCTATATTCAACTTTCGACTATTCATTTCCTCAAGCTAGTCCTTGTATATATATCAGTCACTGCTTGGTTTATAAAGATAAAAACAAATACTTCTCTGTAAATCAGTTTTAAATATGCTCATTTGTCGTAGGTAGAGCCTCTGCCGCCAGCAGGCGTTTATAGCCTCGACAGGGTTACCTATTACCCAGTAATGATCCTGTATCCTACTTAGAGAAATATACAATTTTCAAAGAGAAATCCATATCCACACTTATTGCTTTCATTTTTATTTTTTATTCTTAAAGAACAATGTCTTGGTTTGGTAGCCAATTTATGACAGTGTCATTTACTTGATTTATAACTTTGCTGAACAAGCTGGCTCGTGATGAGACCCCTTGCCTTTAGATTGCAACAATATTGAGTCATTGCCCTGTTGTGATATGCAGTATTGGCAAAGTAAAAAAGCTACAATATCTATGATCATGATAAGTCGGCTCGTGATGAGACCTCTTACTCTTTAAGTTTAAAGTGTATCATTGGATTATTTCTTGAACATTGTAATTTTCTAAGTGGGGAGGAAGTCATTGTTTCCTTAAGATAGCTTTGAACGACAATGATAGAGTTTTTTGAAAATAAATTTTCTACAGAGAATCTTCATTTTGTTATTGATACCTTTCATTAGACTGATATAAAACAATTTCTTACTAAAGGTTGCTTTTTATCAAAATTTTCAAAGTTGAAACTAGTATCATTTCTAGGTTTAAAGCTTTTAACTGTATCTTTCAATAATAATGATCAATTTCTTAGAAGAATTCTATTTATACAAGTGAAAAAACAAAATCTAAAAGAGAATTTGTATCTTTTTCATGAATTCCAAATGTAACCATTAACAACTGGTTTTATTATGAAAATAAAGAAAACTAATATACAAAAATAGAAGAATGATCTCCTATGGAAAATATTTTTTGAGGATTTGTCTGTTAACAGGTAAAGACTCTCTTTTTCCTGTGAAATTCTGTAACATAAAAGTAGATGGACCTATGATCTCTGCTATTTGGAAAGGAGCAAGTCACATTCGTTGAAATTTCGCATGTTTCCCTTTTTCCTCATGAGCCTTGTCCCATTTTAAAACTAGATCTCCGACCTGAAAGTCCTTTCTAGATATCATGTTTGAATCAAAAGAAGCTTTAACTAATGCTTGGTGATGAGCATGAGTTATTTTAGCATGTTCTCTTTGTTCTTCTAGCTTAATTATTTCTAGCTGTCTTAGTTGTAAGGAAGAAGTTGGTGCTTCATCAATATATTGAACTAAAGCCAAAGAAGGAATTGCTAGATGAGTTGGAAGAACCACTTCTTTCCCATAAACTAAATTAAATGGAGAAGTGCCAATGGAGGTTTTTTGCGTTATTCGATCTGCCCATAAAGCATATATTAAAGACTTATGCCAATTTTTATGATTTTGATCAATGGTTCACTTAATGATTCTGATTAAGTTTTTATTTGTAGATTCAACTAACCCATTTCCCTGTGGATAATAATTGGCAGAGTATTTAAGTTTGAAACCTCCGTTGAGTGCAAATTCAGTCATAGCATTACCATAAAAATATGGTGCATTATCAAACATTAAAGCAGAAGGTAAACCAAACCTGCCGATTATGAAATGATCTATGAACTCGATGATATGTTCGGCATTAGCAGTCTTAAGAGGAACTGCTTCTACCCATTTAGTAAAATAATCAGTTGCTGTAATGATATACCTATGTTTCTTAAAAGAGTGAGGAACGATCTCACCTATTACGTCCAATCCCCATTGATCAAAAGGCTGTTCAATATTGACTGGTTGTAACGGCAATGATGGTTTCTTTTGTCTTCCAACAGCGGTTTGACAAACTTGAAATTTCCTTACGTAGCTATGTGAATATTTGAATAGTGTGGGCCAATAATAGCCTGCATGAAGGATTTTATGTGCGGTAGCATCTCCAGCATAATGTCCACCTGTTGGCCCATCGTGAAGTTCCTGCAAGACATTTTTAGCTTCAGATTTCTCAAGACATCTAAGGAGAACAGAATCATAATTCATTCTAAAAAGAAAATCATTCACAAGATGGTATTATTTCGCCTTCAACCTTAGAGCTCTTTTCTTGGTGTAATTGAGATTTGAAGGAGCATATCCATTCTTTAGATAAAATATGATATCAACATATAATGATTCAACATCATTAAGGCTTACCTCATACATTTGTATCTCTGCAGATGGTTTTTCAGAAATAAGCGATGCTCCCGCTAGTATTTTGCAAAAGCCTTGACCTCTTACAATACTTGCTGGTTTGATTTCTACATCATATTCTTGTAAGGCAGTAATCCAATTGGCTCTTTTATCACCCACATCTTTCTGTATTAAGAGATTTCTTACCGCTGGAAACGGTACTATGATTTTTTTACGAGTTTTAAGTAGAAAGGGTTTGAAATATTTAATTGCTTTGAAAACAACATAAGATTGTTTCTCTACATCTGAGTAATTCAACTCAACCCCTTGTAAATTTGAACTAAAAAAGGCAATTGGGGCTTTTGCCTTGTCTTGATTTGCTTGAGTGAGTATCACAGCATATGATTTATCAGAGGCAAATGTATACAGAATAAAAGGATTGGAAAAATTTGGAGTTGCTAAAGATGGAGCATTAAAAATTGCTTGTTTGATCAGATTGAATGCCTCATATTCGTTTTGGCCCCATTTGAAGTTTGAATTATTTTTAATCATTGCTTGTAAAGGAGATAAAATTCTTGAAAAATTTGGCACAAATCTCTTTACAAAATTAATCCGGCCAAGGAAAGATTGCATGGCTTTCTTGTTGTGAGGTAAGGGTATTTCAGAAATCTCCTTGATTCTATCAGGATCAATATGAATTCCAGATTTTGATACTATGAATCCAAGAAGTTTTCCTTCACTTAATGCAAAAAAGGATTTTTTGGGATTAAGTGAAATTCCATACCTTTGACAACGTTGAAAGATCCGTTTTAAGTCTTTAATATGATTGCTTCGTTTCTTGGAATATATAGTTATATCATCCAAGTAAATTACCACTAATTTGTTAACTAATCCCTTGAAAGCGATGTCCATGGCTCTCTGAAATGTGGCACCAGCATTGATCAGACCAAAAGGCATATTTTGATATGCATAAGTGCCCCATTTGGTTCTGAATGTAGTTTTCAATTGATCATCAGGATGGACCAACACTTGGTTGTAGCCAGAGAAACCATCTAAGAAAGACATTAATTCTGATCCTGTAACTGCCTGCAATATTTGCTCCATAGGAGGCAAAGGAAAATTATCTTTTTGGCAAGCTTTGTTAAGATTTCGAAATTCAATGCAAATTCTAATGTCTCCGTTCTTCTTTCTAACATGAACCATATTGGAAACCCATTTAGAATGTCGAACAGGAAAAATAATCTTGGCTTTTAATAATTTATTGAGTTTAGATTTGATCTGATTTTCTAGATTGGGATGGATCTTTCTCAACTTTTGTTGGACAAGTTTTTTGTCATTTATCATTGGGATAGTATGTTGGATGATAGAAGTGTCATAAGTTTTGAGTTCATCATAGTTCTAAGAAAAGACACTTTTTTATTGTTTCAAAACACGAACATGCGCTAATTTTTCTTCAGGAGCTAGACCGAGGCCTAGGTTGATCTTCTGTGGTTTGATATCAGTTCCTAGATTTACTAATTCATAATTCAAAGTTGAAATTTGTAGTTTTGAATTGGTAGATATTTTGAATCAATCTTTAAAATCATAAAGGTCTTCTAACTTGACTACTGACTTTGGCATAACATTATTAGTGTTATCTTGTTGCAATTGTCTGTCATGTTGGTCTTCATCAATTATCTGATTAGTGTAAGATCCTTCAGATGTGAGGAAACTTACAATATCAGGATCATCATTGAAAATCCTCCAATTGGTAATGTTATCAAGAATCGAGGGTCTAAAGATTAATTCAATCGAAAATCGATCAGGGCTATAGTCTTCTGAAAGAATGAGCTTGGAGGCTACGTTAGCTAGGAGGTCTGCACTAGCATTCTGGATTCTGGGAATTGATGAAGTATTAAATGCTATAAAGTGTTCAGTCAGATCTTGAACTAAAGATTGATAATGCTTTAAATGACTTGATAAAAAATGTCTAGTATTGCGTACCTATTTGATTATAATTTCAGAATCTCCGAAAACTTGTAAATATTTGATGTCTAATCCGATTGCTTTGTATAATCCTTGGACTAAAGCCTCGTATTCTGCGGTATTATTGGTGCAATCGAACTTGAGTCTATAAGTTAGCATAATTTTGTTTCCCTCTGGACTAACCAACACACATCCTGCTCCTGCTCCTTCATTAGACTTAGAACCATCAAAAAATAACTTCCAAAAAAAAGATTTATTTACAGGGGAATCTACAAAATTAATGCATTTAGAACTATCTGTTTGAGAAAAAATTTCTATTTGAGATAAAACAAAATGTTCTAAGTAAGGTGATGTGTGAGCATTGAAATTTCCTAAGAAAGAATCAACTGAATAGTTGCCAATGATATTATTGCTGTATGCAACCGGTTCATTTTATCCTTCCAATTCTATTACTATGTATTTTTGATGTTTTTCACGCTCAACCTTTATCTGATTTGGTTTACCATTGTAAGGAAGCCACATGTGCAACCAATCAGTTGCGAAGTATCCATGAAGTTTTTATGACCAATCTCTACTAAGAATTAAGCCATAAAATTCTGGAATATCTGCAACTAAAATGTCGATAACTTGACATACCTTTGGATTAGATGATAGCCTTATGGTAACCTGATTTAATTCACCAATCACTTCAACTTGCGATCGATCTAACTGGACTATGCGCACAACAGATTTTTGCGGTTGAATGTTCAACTTTGCACATATTGATTTTGGTAGAATATTAGATGAAGCTCCAGAATCCACTTAACAATTATGCAAATTTTTATTGAAAACTTCATAAGTAAGAAGAAATGGAGGAGTATGAGATCTCGACCTTCCTCCAATTAAAGCGATATTTTCTAGATCAACTTTACTAATCGAATTAGTTGGAGGTCTTCCCATCTCATTGGAAGCTTGAGAAATTACAGGATCGGGCAAAGGTTTTTCTAGTATAGCATGTAATTCTTTCAAAAGTACCTTTTTCTGGTGTTTTAACTTGCTCAATTCATAAAAAGTGATGTTAGCCCTAGTATTCTTCATATCTTCTATGATATTATACTCCATTTCATCCGAAACGATTAGTGTTTTTGATGGAGTTGATGAATCTGTTTGGACTGGGCTAGTTTGAGTTGCTTTGGATGTCGTTTTCTTGGCTGCAACTTTATCCTTAGTCATTGAGCTTGCGCTCTTTGGCTTAGGAGTAGGTTGAGGAGGATCAAGTTGATTTCTACTTTGAGTGCTAACCGGGGATGCTTCTTGATCTTCCTCATCTGGGAGGATGAAATCCCACATACCTTTTACTTCTACAACTTCTTCTTCATCAGTAGTTTCTTCAGTAGCAATCTTTTCTTCTTCTTCTTCTGATTCAGCATTAGTAATAGCATTTGGCGGCTTTGAATCAGTTGAAGAGTTTCTTCTAAAAGGCTTGAAAGACTTTTTAGAAGATGTTTCTGCCACTTGTTTCTTAATGTCAACCATTTCGTTGGACATGGTTTTCAAAAATTTCTGCAATCCTTCTAAATTGAATGAATCTTTCGATTATTTTTTCTTGGGGTCTTCTTTAAAAGTAACCTTTCTGGGTTTTCGTTCTTCTATCGCATTTTTCTTTTCTAGAGCAATAATATGTTTCTCTACTGCTATTGCTTCCTTCATATTGTCAGCTAAAGTTTTTTTGTTAGCCCTATCAACGAAGATTGCTATATTTGATGGTAAAGTAGAGATATACCATTCACTTCGCACTTCTTCTCTAGGCTTGGAAGCAGTAGGAATTTTATTTAATAGTTTATTGAAACGTGAATTAAAATCCTTGATAGGCTCTTTTGACTCAGCTCTAAGATTAGACAAGTCATTGATCAGTGTCGCTGTAGACCTGTCATCACCAAACTTAGTCAAAAATTGATCTTGAAAGATATCCCAACTATTAATAGATCTAGATGGTAACGAAAAATACCATGATCCGACTGCTCCTTGTAATGTATAGGGAAAAATTCGAACGACAACATCTTCATTAGTAACTCCATTGAGATTTATGGACAACATAAAATTATTTATATGCTCTTCCACTAGCATGCCTGCTTCAGGATTAAACTTAGGCAGCCATTTTTCAGGATGGGCCGGTATTTGACTCAAGGGTGTAGGCATTAAAACTACCCCTGGGTTATTCCATGGAGAGGCCATCGCTGAACTACCAACAAAGGAAAGTGTAGAATATGATCCCTGCAGTTGGGAAGATGAGGATATTACGATTCCAGATGTTTGAGAAGGAGGTGTGGAAGTTCCAGTAGACTGACGGAAAATAGTCTGAAGTGGAGGGGTGGATGGTTGACTTCGCGGTGAAGAGGTTGAGATGGATGATGATGATGAAAGAGTCTCACTATCAGATCCTTTAGGTGATTTCCTTGCTCTCTTCCTTGTAGGTAGAGGTAACACAGTTGGCTGAATGCCAAGATTTTCGCTCTGTAATTTGGTAAGAGGATGAGCAGGATTATATTGCGAAGTCACACTGCCTTGAGATTTATCAGATATTTGAGGTGATATTGAAAATAGCTAAAGTTTATGAATCAAAGATTCAACTTTAGGAGGTTCAATAATAGATTCTTCTGAAAAGTCAGGGTTTGTGGCAGTGGCTATTGTTCTTTCGACTTCTGGCTCTAGATTTAAAAATTCTATGTGCGATGGAGAAGTCGGGGGAGATGGTGAGGGTGATTTACTCTTAGAATGGTATTTATATTTTGACTTACTTGGAATTCATAGTTCAGGGCCCTCCTTCTAGCACCAAATATGTTGAAGCCCCGAAAATCGGGTCTACAACAAGGGGGATACCCACCCGGTCCGGAATTTGGTTGGCAACTCCTTTTCCGTTTGGTATAGTGGGTTTGACTGGGGATAATGGGACCAGTTTCCCAATATGTGTGTGTGTGTGTTGAGAATTGATATTTCATTTCTAAAAATTCCTAAGTGAAATGCTTTTATTCTAGTTCTAATCTAATAACATGCAAATTGTATTCTAATTAAACAGAAATATCTAATTCTAAACTAACACGGGATGTAATCTTTTCGTTATGTGATCTAAAATGATTTCAAATAACAATTGGTAATAAATATCATTCAAATGTTACAAGAAAATAATTCAATAAAGACAAACCACTTCGTATAAAAAGTTAGACGAAATAGTTGTGAAAAACATATCACATAATCAACGACTCATATATTAAGCACAAATAAATAGCTATCACCGTACAAAAGTGCCAAATGATAACTCAAACATTCAAGCCTTAATACATAAACAACTGAACATAAATATCACTTTAACACAAAGGCAGAAATAGTTAAGAGATAAAAGTACCATTTATAACTAGTTCCACTCATGAGCTTCAAGCAATAATGACTTATCTCTTCTTAATCCAAAATCCACTAAGAGTACAAAAGTGCAACATTAGTAGCAGATATTAAACACAGATATCAATAAATCATGTTCCATTCATTCATCAAAACCTCCTCGGAGGGTGCAAAAGTGCATGTTCTGAGGAAAAGTTTTTGACAAATTTCAGGACCCTTCTCTAAATGCATGAGAAGGGTTTAAATACTACTAACTAAATCTAAAAATAATTTATTACAAAAATATAGGATATGGTTTAAATGACTGTCCTCTTTTTAGGCAAAAAAAAGAAGCAAAACTAATACTAAATCTAAAAATAAAACTTAACAACTAACTACTTGTGAATTTGTTCTGTGAAATTGCAAGTATTCAGCATTGATTTGAGAAGAGTAGGCTAGCCGACTTCAGATTTCAGCTGTCCTGTGAAAACGAAATTGGCAAGAGCTGGCGCTATCTTCTCGGCAGAATTGATGATACACTTGAGAGTCATGCATTGGCTGTGTGGTTTTACCAAACATGCCCAGTGAGAATCCCAATTTAACTTTGTTAATATTTTAATCGATTCTGCCTTTACTTGAGCTTTCTGTTTCCAGTCTATCTGCAGTTGCAGTGCTTTTGGTAGGTACCCTGGAGTAGTTTCAGAGATTAGATTTGCATTGTGTAAATTTTCATTTATACAATCAATAATATTGTTGGCTGTTGTGGCTGCTTCTTCTTCCACTTGCTCTGCTTGCCTGATTTGTGCATCCCATTTATTAAAAAGTATTTCTTTGTGATTTTCATTGATTATAGGTGCACCTGCTCTTTTCCCCTCCTCTGTCTCTTTCCAAGCCAAATATTCAGTAACTCTTTTATCAGTTAAGTCATAATCATGTCGTAACTTTATGACATGATTAGTGATTTTATCACTTTCTTCGCAATAAGAGTTCCATTGTAATATTCTTTGGCATAATATTTCATGTTGTTGCAGTAGTTGATTATTTAAGGAAATAGACTCTGTGATAAATTCTGTGAGCTTGGGATCATCTTTGTGTATCTCTTGCATAACCTGTAGCTGTTTCTCTTTTTCGGCCAAACTGTTTTGATATCCAATCTGCATTTGTTGAAAATCTTGTTGTAATTTTCAAGTTGTTTCTGTGCTTCATTGTTAGCGTTGGCTTGTTGCAGCTGTTGTTGCAAGACCTGTACTTGATCTTCTTTCTCATTCAGTAATTGCCATACCTCAGATGCTTTATCAATGGCTGCAGAGGCATAAGATCCTGTGATATGAGATAATTTGGTAAGATTTTCAGTTGGATCAGTAGTAGGATCTTGCCATAAGACATCTAATTGTTCTGCATCATGAGAGAGCGCATTTTCCAATTTTCTTTTCTTTCTTTGTCTTCTTACCACTGCCTTGTGTTGTGGACTATAGAATACATTAAGAGGAGGAATTTCCTCTATTTTGAGCATGAGTTCAGAGGGTGGGGTAATGGGAATATGTTTTGTTTCTGAGACATTGGTAGTTATTCCTGTGACTATATTTTTTGTTGTCTGTACATTACTCACAGGAGTCTGTTGGTTTTTTCCTTCAATATTAATCAAATCATTGAATGTCTCCCATTCCTTGTCTAATTCAGTTCTGATTGATGTTTGCTGTACAATGAGAGGGGGAAAATTTAACTGAGGAGAGGTTGAAACCTGTTGCTGTGAAAACTTCTTTGACTGGGCAGTATCCCTTACTGACCCTTCACTTTTAGAGTGTTCAGAGGTTTGTCTTCCAGAATTTGACTTAGACCTGTTTATACCTGAACCTCTACTGAGACTGATACTAGGAGTTGGTTCCCTTACGGGTTCCAAGCATAATTTATCCAAAGGGATAGTAGTTAACCTCCTTTCTCTGTATATTCTGAATTCTTGAAACTCTGCTGGAGGAAACCGTATTTGAGCCGAATGTAGATTTTCTTTAAGTGTGCATTTTTCTTGGAACATGTCATCAAAAAGATCTTCTTCTTTAGAAAACACTCTTATCTTGACTGCAGTAGTGAAAATTTTTAGAATATCATAGGATTCGAATGGTCTTCTTGGAAACTTGAACAAATGTAAACATGTAATGTTGTTTACTTCTTTAAATGCATGACCAATATCAAATAATGAAAAGGCCCCACAAGCCACAGGAAATTGCGGCCAGATAGCCTTCTTCTTGTCCTTAAAATCTTTAGTCAAACCTTCTTCTCCGCAGGTTTGATAAGCAATTTCTTGGGCTACGATTTTATCAGGAACATACAAAGGTAAAACATGAGGAGAAGAAAAACTTCCAAAAACCCTAACATATGTGAAAAATTATTCTCCAAACCATCTCACAACAGGTAGTATGTCTACCTCTGCTTCAGGAGAAAACCTTGGAGCATATTTATCATACAACATTCTGTATAGGGGCAACATGATTCCATGGCAAATCTTGTAAAAATAGGGAATGAACTTTGAATCCCACAATTCTTTGTGATAAACATGAACGAGTAGGGGATCTTGATTTGTCCATTTCCAACCCATTAAAGGAAACTTTGAAACATAATAGATTGAATCCATCACATAAGAAGATAAGTAAAAAGGAGGATAAATCCTCTGAGAAACAATTCTTTTAGACCGGTAATTCAAAATAGCCGTGGCTAAGTTATCAGATAATATCTTAGCCCAATCCACAATAGTAGCATTAACAACAGCATTCAATAATGGTAGCCATTCAGATGAAAACTTATTAATGTCTGGCTTTCCAAAAAGTCAACAGAGCATAGCAGCAGCAAAGCAATACAGAGAAGTGAGAGAACCAGTACTATACATACTGTGTTTATCTTTCTTCAGTGGTTCTTCTCTCCTTGACCAGTCCTTGGAGCATTCTGCCAAGTTTTCATTTTCTTTGGCAAACTTCTCCATGAACTGTTTGTTATAAGTTGCTTATGGCTCCGGAAAATGATACATGAGTCTCAAATCTTGTGGAGTAAATGAGCCAATGAGCTCTTGACCCTGAGTCTTAAACTTTCTGTTTGTAATATCCGTGCTGTCTAGTATCCATTTAACCATGTCCGTGTATGGAAGTATTTTAGGCCTTGCTGCTATCCGGTGCAAAAATGAGCAGGCTAGCTCTGTAATAGACGCTTCAGATGACTCATGTGAGCGTGCAGTGGCTGTAACCTCCATTACTCTGGGGTTCTCTTCCTCAAGTAGATTATACATGCCCTCCCAAGTAGTAATACCAGCATCTTTGTTACAGGCGGTGTCTGTATATAAGGGCGTCATCTCTTTATCTTCAGAAATTAGAGCCTTGTCTTTCTTTCCCATAATACCCTGAATACTGCTTTGTATAGTTCTCAGTTCTTCGCTCCTGCAATTTATGAATTAAGTGAGAATAATGATAGAAAAAAGGTGATGGGAAGGTTTTAAATGCTGAAGACGTATAAAATATACCACCTTACGTGAAATAACTCTTTGATCATAACGAAACCATTTTTCATTAATGAGTGACAACCAATTCATTGATTAACATTAAAGCGCATAACCAAGTCTCGATTTATGGAAAGATTTTTTTCATATAATGAGCCTTTAAAGATCTCGGATAAGGCGATCTACGATTTTCTTCACAATATCGCAGATCACAGTATCGCACATCGTAATATTACAATACCGCAATATCGCAGATCGCAGTATCACACATCGCAATACCGTAATATTGCAATATCGCAGTATCGCACATCGCAATATCACAATATCACTGAGGTGGAACATGTGACAATCATTCGTTAACATATTTTTGCGACATGCGATTTGCGATATGTGTCATTGCATATCGGTGATTTGAGGTTTTTCAGCGTAAGATATGACATACGAAGCATGCGATGCAATGAATGTTCTTTTAGTGCGTAGTTTCGCATCGCGATCTCTTAATTTTTAGTGTTCCACTTATAAAGAGGCATTCATTAACTTTTTGCGATGTGATATTCCTTAAAGAATGATTTTATTCTACGCTATCATAAAAATTAAATTTTTTAGATTTTTCAAGGAATATTTTCCTAAGTTTATGATAGTAAGTTTTATTGAAAAAAAAGGAAAAAAAAAGCACTAAAAAGAAAATATTTTTAAATTTTTTTGAATAAGGGTCCCCACTTATTTAATATTAGTGATAATACTAAATAAGAAGGGGGGTTGTTGCTGGCCACAATAGATAGACTCTTTCTGAGCCCAATTTGGTCGAAATTTTCTCAAGTTATGGCCTAGGAAACCCTTCCAAAACTGATACAAGTGGCTCCAGAGACACACACAGTACAAAGAGGGCTCAAAAATCAAAGTGTTTGGATTTCTCTCAAACCAGGACCAGAGCATAGATCTCATCATCTTGATCGCAACAATGTGAACGGTTCGTCAAACCGAGCTCGTATGCGTAAGTTAGAGTTGGTCAACATTCTGGGTTGACTTGATGAGGTGGAAGCCTTAAGGAGGCAACAAATTTTCCAAATTCCGGTGGCCGGATTTCGAGCGAAATTGTGGGTTACTTAATTTGTCTCCTTCGGGTCAAACTCGAGAAACTTTTAAGAACCCATTATTGTTATGTAAACAAAAAAATTAAAAAAAAAATAGGGGCTGGCCATGACCCCCACCCGTAATCGCACCTCACAAAAATAAAATATTAAAAAAAAATATTATAAGGGGCCGATGGCCATGACCCCATCAGACCCCTCGCCCACCTTTATGGTGACCAACGCATATTAAATGACCACTATATATGGGCGGCGCGGGTTGTAACCCACCGCCAACCCAACACCGTGGCACTATGATACATGGTACTGTCGGCGGAGATCATGGGGGTGGGCCACCCAATGTAGGCCCGACCCCCCCAAAATGCCACTTGAATCACTTTAAATATGGTGCAGGGTTTAAAATAGTAAATCCACGGTTGTTAAAAAACAATATTCGTAGTCATTTTAGGAGGGTCAGGATTTGACCCCCCGACCTCTCCTCAACCACATTCTAAACTTTACCATTGCGCCCAACTGACTGCTTTGGTAATTCCACCCAACATATATTATTTAAACCTACAATTCAAAAGTGCACCCAAGAAAAGGTAGAGCAGGATCATGCACGCGGATCGAGCCACTTATTTGATATTTGTAGGTGCAACCATGAGTAGGCACAGAAACAGGGAGTGGAACCATGAGCCTTGAAATTTTCCCAGGGATGTAAATTTTCTCCATGTCGGAATATAATCAATTTTCTAGTAATTGTTCACAGATTTTCGTAGGGAATGCAATGACAAGGTCTGATTTTCCTTTTGAGATGCAGATTTCTAGTCCACCCATGGAGCAACATATTTGAGGAATCTAGGGGGAACCTAAAAGATTCCTTTTTGCCCCAGATCTTCACTTTGTCAGAATTCAGAAAATGGATAGTCGATTTTGCACTATTTGAAGTCACGAATCTGATGGCGCATTTAGATTTTCCATCTGAGCTTTATATTTTTCAGTCACTTTTTGAAGTGAAGTTGCAATTGTCAGCATTCAACAAGTGACCAGTCAATTTCACACCTTTCGACGCCACAATTGTGATGGTGATTTCAGATCCATTAGCAGAGCATCTCATTCTTCTGTCATATTTAGCGTGAGGTATATGATGAGTTGATTTCATGTACTTCTTTGTATTTTTGTCTCTGAGATGCATTGTGTTGTACAAATCCCTGTTGATGTTTGATGTGGGATCTTGTTTTTGTTCTTGACGAGAGATGTATTTTCTATCATGGATATGTATGTTGTTTGAGATCCCTTTGTTTGCCATGTTGGCGGGATACTCATAGTCATTATGTGTGAGTTATTGTCATACTAATAGGATTCATTGTTATGAATGAGAGTTCTGGCAGTGGAACATCTCGTAGAGAGGTCCAACAACTCCTGCGTGAGGACATCTTCCTTGTACGACAAATAAAACACCATACATGTACATCTTCTTCTTTACAACACTTAATGCAATGGCCTACACCATCTTGACACCGAGGCACTGAGATGTAGTCCCTCCTAGACGAAATCTGTTATCAAACAACGTGTTCTTATGATTGCTGATCTTGACATGTTATGTTCCTCTTCTTTATAGCATACAGTGGTTAATTTATGTTCATTAACACTTTAATTAAATGTAATTCTAATTTATGAGTTGAAGTAAAAGGTCTTGGTTAAGGGTATCAATAATTTACCTTAGATCAAGTGGTATCAGAGCAGGTCTTCTTTCTGATTGGATTGCATGCATGAACTGTTGAACATTCCCTGAGTTGAGCCATGAAGAATGTCAAGGACATGTACGAGACCATGCTCAGGGTGTCCGAGAAAGCGAACATGTTGTACAAGGCTTATGAAAAACAAGCTGCAAAGAATGAAAGGAGGATGGCAGTAGAAAGGAGGATGGCAGTAGAAAGGAGGATGAGAAGTGGAAAACCTTCTCCACAACAGGAAAATAAATCGGTTAAGAAGGTTTGGAGGCAAAAGACCTTTTGCACTCATTGCGACCAAAGTGGCCATAAAAGAGCCACGTGCTGGAGACTCTGTCCAAAGAAGCGCCTTAAAGGTAAAGCACCCGTTCATAAACCAGCAGAAAGAGATGATTGAAAAGAGAATTTCCCACAAGGGAATGGCCCGCTCACTTTGCTAAAGAGGGGTTTTTCTAGACTATTTTTCTAGATATGTTAGCTTGTCATGGCCTTATTTTTGTAAATCATTTGTTTCATGTTACATTGTAAAAGTGATGGTGTTTTTTTTCCATCACTTGTTTAAGAAACAATGATATTTTTCCCCATTTTATGATTCATGTGATGCATTTATTTTATGTGAAAGTGATGAGGTGTTTTCCATCACTTCGAAATGCGACAATGATGTCTTGTCTTGTAATGATAGTTGGGGTGTGATTTCCATTTGATGTAAACTTGCCCATCGAGTACATGTTATAAACTCGTGGCAGGTATGGAAATGTTTTGGGTAATAGTTGGTCAATTTGAGCATGTAATTTGGAGGAGGTTGTACTACAGGTTTGCAGAAGATGCAGGTGTCAGTTCATCGCTTAAGGCTCCGAAGGATAAAGGTGAAGGAGATGGAAGGGTAAACCTTTTAGGACACTTGTGGTGCAGAAATAGTACACAACAGTTGAAGATTATTGTTGATGCTTTTGGAGGACCAAAGGCTCCTCAGTGGAGAGGATTGATCCAGGTGGCTGTAAAGACACACACAGGACAAGAGGGCTCAAAAATCAAAGTGTTTGGATTGATTTCAAACCAGGCCCAAAGTGTAGATCTCGTTGTCCTGATCACAGCGGTTTGAACGGTTCGTCTAATTGAGCTCGTATGTGAAAGTTAGAGCTGTTCAAAGTTCTGGGTTGACTTGATGAGGTGGCAGCCTTAAAAAGGCAACAATTTTTCCAAATTCTAGTGGCCGGTGCCGGAATCCGAGCGAAATTGTGGGATTCCTAATTTGTCTCATTCGGGTCAAAATCGAGAAACTTTTAAAAACCCATCATTTTTTTGTAAACAAAAAAATTATAAAAAAATAGGGGCGGGCCATGATCCCTGACCCTAACCGTACCTCAACACAATAAAATATTAAAAAAAAAAGTATTATAAGGGGTCGGCGACCATGACCCCGCTAGAACCCTTGCCCACCTTTACGGTGGCCAATGCATATTAAACAACCACTATATATGGGTGGCGGGGGTTGTAACCCACTGCCAACCCCACATCGTGGCACTACGATACATGGCACCGCCGACGGAGATCACGGGGGCGGGCCCCTAAATGCGAGCTCGGCCACCCCAACATGCCACTTGAATCGCTTTAAATATGGAGCGGGATTTAAAATAGTAAATCCATGGTTGTTAAAAAACAATCTTCGCGGTCATTTTAGGAGGGTCGGGATTTGACCCCCCGACCTCTCCTCAACCACATTCTAAACTTTACCATTGCACCCAACTGACCGCTTTGGTAATTCCGCCCATCATATTTTATTTAAACCTGCAATTCAAAAGTACGTCTAAGCCAAGGCAGATCAGATGTGTGCACGCAGACCGAGGCACTAATTTTATATTTGCAGTTGGAACCATGAGCAGGCCCAGAAACGGGGAGCGGAACCATGAGCCTTGGAATTTTCCCGAGGAGGTAATTTTTCTCCATGTCGGAATATAGTCATGTTTACAGTCATTTTTCACGGTTTTTCGCAAGGAATGAAATGGCGAGGTCATATTGGCCTTTTGAGTTGCAGATTTCCAGTCCACCAATGGAGAAGCTTATTTGAGGAATTTAGGGGGAATCTAAAAGATTCATTATTGCCCCATATATTCACTTTGTCAGAATTCAGAAAATAGACATTCGATTTTGCACTATTTGACATCACAAATCCAATGGCGCATTCAAATTTTCCATATGAGCTTATATTTTTTGATCACTTTTTGAAGTGAAGTTGCAGGTGTCAGCATTCAGCAAGTGAGAAATCGATTTCATACCTTTCAATGCCACGATTGTGATGGTGATTTCAGATCCAACGGTAGAGCAACTCATTCTTTATTCATCTTCAGCGTGAGGTATATGATGACTTGATTTCATGTACTTATTTGTATTTTTGTCTCTAAGATGCATTGTGTTGTACAGATCCCTGTTGATGTTTGATGTGGGATCTTTTTTTTGTTCTGGATGAGAGTTGTACTTTCTATCATGGATATGTATGTTGTTTAAGATCCCTTTGTTTGCCATGTTGGAGGGATACTCATAGTCATTATGTGTGAGTTATTTTTATACTAATAAGAGTCCTTTTTATGAATGAGAGTTCCAGTAGTGGAACATCTCGTAGAGAGGTCTAGCCACTCCTGCGTGAGGGCATTTTCCTTATAAGATAGATAAAACACCATCCATGTACATCTTATTCTTTACAACACTTAATGCAGCTGCCTACACCATCTTGACACCAAGGCCCGGAGATGTAGTCCCTCCTAGAAAAACTCCGTTATCAAACGATGTGTTCTTATGATTGCTGATCTTGACATGTTATGTTCCTCTTCTTTACAACATGCAGTTGTTCATTTATGTTCATTAACAATTTAATTAAATGCAATTCTAATTTATCAGCTAAAGTAAAAGGTCTTGGTTAATGGTATCAAGAATTTACCCTAGATCAAGTGGAGAGAACTACAGTTAACTCCGACAAATTTGGATTTCTGCTGAAAAATGGCGTACTCCGCCAAACTTGCCGCCAAGATAAGCTGGGCTAATTATCGGATAAGCGTAGATTAATTAAAGATAAGTGGTGGTTTAGCGCGCTATTGGTGTGTTTAACAAATCCACATTTAAAATGCGGTTAACGTTATTAAACCAAGTTTTAACATTAATTAAGTACCTTAATCTCCACCATTAAGGATAGTCTTTCCGGTGGTCATAGCAATAGGTTCTATGAAATGGGGCTGGCCCCACTTTATCCCCGCCAATGCACAATATGAAATTTAAATATAACCAAAGTTCTTTGTATGGTAAGAACTTGTATGTGGGTATAGTGGTATGTCGTGTGGTTTGTGTGGGGGAGGTCACGGGGTCAACCTTGACCTCTGCTCGACATCCAATATATATATATATATATATATATATATATATATATATATATATATATATATGACTTCAACCTTTGACATAGCCAATTTTTGGCCTTTGAGAGGGGGCACGTGGCGGTCTCCGGGATAGCCACGTGTTGTGACCTCATTGGTCCGACCCAAACCAATCAAATTGCGATAAATCACTAGAATTTCAACCAACCACCAGCTGAAACTTGTCATCACCTGATTCGACCAACTAGAGGAATATTCCTTGGAATATTATTTTTTTTGACTAGGTTGCCCGATCATCATCTTATCAATTCTGACAAATTTTAACTATATGAAAAAATGGACAACAAGCTCTAATGCTTAGATACAGAGCTGGTTTTCGATGAAACAAAGTGCACTAGAATCAATGAGACGAGACCTATCTTGCCATTCAGGTTTCGAGCGATTCCGAGAACTTTTATTTTTGAGCTTAAATTTGAGCTCCTGATCATATCTCCCCACTGAAAGAGACTTTTGGTCTCCAAAAGTTCATTTTCATCTATTTTGAAATTGAAGGTATAGTTCATTCATACTGTTATGACTCAGAAAAAGTGAAACATTATTTGACATGGTCTTAGAGTTCATTTGTCAAAGGTATGGTCATAAAGTTCACTTGTCACAAGTTGGTATAGGAAAATTTTAAATTTTTTCATATTAACCTATCCTAAGGTCCAAACCCACCTTCATTTACGTCATATCATGTCCCATCAGTCATCATTTGCTGACATATTTCATATCCCAAGCTTTTGAATTCAAAAAAGGTCACTTCAGCTAGTTTTCCTTGTTTTCGTAGTGATTTACACTGTAAAAAGGCAGTTTTCGCTACGAAACTGCAAGGAAATGAACTAACCATGCTACGAAAAAGAGTATTTATGTATGTCTTTTCAAATACAATGCAAGGTGTCAGTCCATGATTAGAACTGTTAGGGAGCCAGTTACGGTTAAATTAAGGTATAAAGGTCATGTCTGAGGTCATTATTACTATTTTTAGCATGTATGAGGCATGATTAAAGCATGAGTTGTCATCGAAACTTTAAAACATTACCCAATTGAGTCTTTGTCATTCTCCGCTTCATCTTTGCATGCTATTGAGTTCTAGAGAGCTGTTTCACCAAGCCAAGCTAGTTGTTGGCATTTTCAAAGGTTGCAGGTGTCACTAATCAAGCGAAGCAGAGAAGGTATAAAATCACCATGGCTGCAAAGAGGAAGACCAAAAAAGGTGGCCACTACCTCAGATATGAGCCATCAGACATGAATTTGTTGAATGAAGATCCAACTACCTTAGAAATTTTCAGAAGAACAAGGTGTTTGCTATCAGTTTCAATGGGACAAATTCAAAGGTGGGAATGTTAAACCTAATAGTAACACCAAAGACCATTACAACAACAACAAGAATCCATAGAGGATGAGAATAATGGTTCAAAGGTTTCAAGTTCATCACGCAGGACTGTAAGGAATTTATCAAGCCAGAGCATAGTGAGATTGATCTCATAGATTACATCCCAAGGAGCTACATGAAATAAAAATTCTCAAAGCTGATGTAATTATTCAGAAGTACTTCACTTGTCAAGGGAGATATCACATAGTTTACTCCTACCACTTTAGGCTTCTGCTGCATTTTGTGGGTAAGAGGTCTCTTAATTTACCTTTTTACTTATACATAAGCTTAGCTAAAATGTTAGATAAGGTCCAAGTTAAAAAATAAGGAAATGAAACCTCACTCTATCATCATGGTTTAATCAAGATGTTGGTATTAGAGGAGTTAAAGTGATTAGGCAGAGATTGTTCATCTTTTCTGTTCATCAGTGGTTTTAAAGTAGATGCTATTACTCCTAAAAAGACTCCCAAACCTAGAGATATCCCATCAACTTCAGTGGAATAACAAGTTGATCCAGTGATCATGGAGACAAAGCCTCTGTAGAAGGTTGATACACCCAAAGCTACACCTGAAAAACAAAAGCCAACAGTGAGAAAACATGGCATCAAGAGTGTTACAAGAAGCCAAAAAATGGCTAAGGGTAACTTAGAGGACATTTTTCATACTATTGATATTGAAGAAACTCCCATAGTCCAAGCTGAAGACATAAATGAGGGAGGAAGGAAGGTCAAGAAAGCCAAAATAGCTAAAAAGTTAGAGTTTGCAGGTGAAGATGTAGGTTTCATGTTTCAATCTAGAAAACCAATGAAAAGAAATGCAAGAAAGGTCTTAGAAAGAAGCAAAGAGGCTTAGAAGGTCACTGAAACTGCTCAGCTATCACCAAGCATCATTGACCTCTCCTCACCTGCAAAAGAAGAATTAGTCATCAAACAAAAGAAAGGCAAGGAGAAAATTACTGAAAAAACATAGATTGAGATCCTTAAGGAGTAGTTGAAAGAGGAAAAGGAAGAGATATTAGTCTTGAATAAGGAGATAAAGAAGCATAAAGCTGAAAGGATCCAATTTGAACAAATGAGCAAGATTTGGGAGGATCAAGTCACAAGTGTCTCAAAGACCTTGGAAAATTCAGAAAAATTGATAAAGTGGACTCAACCACTAAGAGGAGAGATCAAACACCTAAAAAGGGTAAATCTAAACTTGCAAGCCAAGAATAGGACACTGAAGGATCAAGTGAAAGACTTAGAACAACAATTAGAATTGATTCATGAAGAGCTAGAGAAAAAAGGCTTAAAGATGAATGTGGTTGAGGAGCCCATAGCTCAATTGATCTTAATGAGGAGGAAACACCACATAAGACTTAAGTTGAGTTTGAATGTGTTTTAGAAGGTTCATGGCATGCTGAAGATCAAGTTTTTACAGCTGGAGGTCACTTTTTGAAGAAAATTTTGAAATATGAAATTTCTACACTTTTACACAGTTTCGTAGTGTTTCCTAGGCTTAAAGCCAGGAAAACACCACGAAAAAACCTGTAACATTTTTTTGCCTCTAAATTCACTTTTTGCAGGTTTTAAGGAGGGAGAATGATGCTGGTGATGTGTCATGACTAGGTTGACACCATGGAACAACAAGGAAGTAGAGCTTTTGGGTGCAGAAGCTACTTTTTAGATGCTACTAAAGCTCGCTACAAAACTGTCCTATTTTCGTAGTGAGCAATTTTTGAAGTTTTTGGAGCAGCTTAATGGTAGTTTTGGACAGCTGGACTCCAACATGTCAAGGGACCGTAACATCAAACATTTATGACTTAATGAAGTGCTGTGGAGATAGGTCATCAACTAAAGCTCTCGTTGAAGATAAGGAGTATGCATTCCTAAAAAATAGGGCTTTGTTCCACATGTCTAGGAGGGTTTTTAATATGTAAAGGTGGTAATGAACCTATCATCTATCATTCCATCATGTGATGCTTATTTGTAACTGAAATGTAACTATTTCAAAAAGATAAGGTAGAATATGTAATAAATAGGAGATGTATTTTTAAAGGTGTAGTTGTTAGTTTCTTGTTAGAATTCATATTTTTCAGTTATGTGATGTGTCATAGGAGAATTCGATGAATCTAGCCACCAGGAAAATCATCCTTGATGTAAAGAAAATCTATTTAAAGACAAGGCATCAAAGTAGTAAGGGGTTGGAGATTTTTTGCACTAAACTGCTGCTTTTATGTACTTGACTTATATCAGTAATACATAGTGACTTTCTTCTTGATAGACCTGAGATTCTCATGGGGTTTTTAATGTCTTATTGATCTACATCTTATGTTATACCACTTGCAGTAGATTTCATTTCTATTACTCATAATTCATAACTCTATGCTCTGAATTCCTTTAGTAATGAGATTTTTGTGTTTCCCTATGTTCTACGTGCGATTTGCCTCTGTTAAAGACCCCTATCTGCCTTAGCTTCCATGTCAATAAATCTTGCCACTGAAAATACTTATTGTTGACTCCATAAGCCCAATGGTAGTAAGCTTGCATTCTTTCAACCTATAATCATAAAAAAACAAGATACAAATCCTATAGAGTTAGCCATCTAGAACTATCATTAACCAATATCATTAAATCATTTCGAGAGAGCCCTCTCAGACAGAAGAGGCGAAGCTTCAGTCAAAATCTGGTTTGAAACAGTTACATAGAGTTTTTTGATCAACAGCCAATCAACTACGATTTTGTGATAACATTTTGGTGCGTTTGTCGGGAGTCTATGTTAGGGTCTTATAATAATAGGGTTCATAAAATTTTGAATTGACTTTGATAGTATTGTAAATATGTACATACCTTGTTTTTTTCAAGTTGTTTTCCCATATTTTGGAAAAAATAATAAAAAATCAAAAAAAGGGTAAAATTCCTAAAAGAAAGATCAAAGGACTTAGAAAATATAGACCCCAAAAGAAAAAGATGAGAATAAGACTTGAAAGTGAGCAAGTCCAAATGCCACAACTTTACTTTATGGCAAGAATAAATGATTATGGTAGAGTGTCAATAAATTCCATAATCCATGATGAGTTAAATTGCTTAATCTTGACTTGTCATGTTTTCAATTTCATGTTTCAGATAGTGAATAAAGATTTGTCACACAGTTTAATCCTGAAAAATCAGTAGATAGGTAGAGAATAATGAGGAGCTCAACAATTTAATTTGAGCCCTCTGATGAAATAAGGTAGATTTAGATAGTTTATGCTTTAAAATAATAATTGTTTCAAGGTTGTAAGCCTAAATACACTTGCCAAATGAAGAAAACATGTTAGAATAAGGCTGGGTAGGTAGAAAAAAGTGTAGAAAGCATGTAATAAATGATTATCGGGAAAAATTACTAATTTGCCCTCCCCTATAGGTACTTAGTGTTATAAACTATCAGTCAAACAGGCTCAGAGCATTTCTCTAACTTTTGTTGGGATCGGACCCAAGGCTCGATGACTGGTTAGTTGAAAATATTAAATTATTATGTTAAATCCCCATTCATCATTATTTCATCTGTCATTCATAAATTATAACTCCTTTCATAAGTAAAGACTCATTCTTACTTAATGAAGCAGATAAACCCATCTAATTAACTTCCATTAATTCAGAAACATACAAAAATTCTCAAAACTACTTTATCCTAAGTATTGGTGACATGATAAAAATATGAGCTTTGCTTTAATTTTACACTTTACTTAGTGATTTATGTATTTTTGTGTACACTCCATTCCCCTTTCATATTAACTTTTAAACTTATTTTATTAAATCCCTAAATAATACCTTATCCTACTTATTTAACTTCCTATATCTAAATACCCCCAAAAACCCACTATTATAAAGATTTTAGACCAAAGTTATTACTGATGTGTTAAATTAAAACCCAAATAAAATCCCCTTTGGTCTAAAAATATCGGTAAGTAAATATCCCGCCCCTATGGTCTTTAAACCATTTAGAAAGGTTTAGAACTATATAATAAACTAAATACAATGCCCTTTGTATTTTTATTCAAACATATTATAAATGTTTTGATTAAAACATATAAACCCTGCCCCGATATATGATTAAAACCTTTGCCCTCAGATATATTTCATAAAGGTTAATTATATGTTTTAAATCGCCTGCATGCATATGAAGCCCATTCCCACCATTTACTTTAGCCACAGCTTTCCAATCATTCCTGACCCTTCGCATCCGATCTTCAAATCTGACAGATGATACTCAATATCGCGTTGACAAACTAATCGATCACCCAAACTCCAAATGCATGTGAAATAGGTGGTTTCGCCAAGACTCCTCCCCTCCACGTAGCCTCCATTTATTGGATCGCGTGCATTTTGAATTAAAAAACTTACCACCATAACCCCACGCGATAACCACTGTTTGGTTTTGCGTTTAAAATCTAAAACCACCTCCTGCCTGATGCGACTGGAATTTAATGCCAATTAACGCAATCGTTATATTGTAAATGAAACCTTTGGGTAACACTTTAATCAGTTAATCTGCGCGTTTAAGCCTGCTGCTTAGCTCCTCCCGACTATGTTAAGCCTTTTCAAGCCCCTGCTTGCCATTTTATGCCCATAACCTCAGTATTTTACTGAAATATACCATTGAAGATCAACTAAAAAGCTATTCACCACTCCGGTAAGCCGTTAAAGACCTCAAAGTCAACCAAGATCATCCGAAAACCTTTCAAGAGACGAATACCTGCATTATTAAGGTATTTCCTGACAATTCAAGCCTGCGAATTCATTTTTAAACATCTTTAATAGAACAAAACCTTTAAATTGAGAAATTCACTGAAGAAAATTGCCTAAAAATACCGAAAAAGAGGCCAAACCCTGGAAAATTTTTCCTAGGAAACCTTGTTTTCTATTGCAAGCCTTTAAAAGCCAATTTCCTCAAATTTCACAGTCCAAGGATCAAATTCAAGGATCTAAAATGGCTAAAACCTCTGAATTACCTTGAAAACCCATTTTTTCAATCAAACCAACTCATAAAACCCTTGTTTTCTATTTTATGCTAGTTTTACATCCTAAAATTAACCTAGTTGAGAAAAAAGCCCAAAAGAAGCCATCCTTAGCCTAAATTGCTCAGTTTCCTCTATGTTAAAATAAAAACTCCTGCAAACAGTCTAATCTTGCAGTAGTTACCCAAAATTTCTAAGAAATAGAGCACAAGCAGACTTGAAGGATCCAAAACACCTAAATCTGAGGGATCGAAAGCCCCTAAGCCTACCCCAGCCATCACTGCCAAATTTTCTATAACAGTAAACCCCCTTCAACCACCTGTGGTTGCTGCTAAAAGCATTCCTTTGACTGATCTTGACTATAAAATTGCGGACCCTGTTATTGAGTTTAATTTGTTAGATATACACAACTGGTATTATGAAAAATATCTAGACAAAGATGATATTCCTATTTAGGAAACCCATTTACCCAAGTATATAGTCCCATTGACTCATCCTGGTCAAGAAATCGTCAGACTTTGTCAAAAATTCTATGAGCCAGATCAAAGGGCTATAGTAAATGCAGAAAAAGAAATACTTTTACCATTATAGCCCAGTCAATTAATCAAATGCTTCAATTACAACCTGATCCCCAGGTAGTCCACTTGTCTATAGAGGCCTTAACTCAGTTATACCTTGGCCTAGATTTCCCTAAAAAGTTCATGATTTTTCATAATTTTATGCCTTCTCATGTTGATGTTCCAAAGATAAATCCTCCATACTCCACAGCTAAATTTCCTGAAGGTTCTAGACATATTACCTCTATGCTATCTTTTATCCTTGGATATTTTACATATGAGTAGACTGATGAATCTTTCTTGTCCACCATGTCTCCTGGTCAACCTCCATCAGTCATCTTTGACTATGCTAGTTTCATAGCAGATATCATCCACTACCAGTTGACTAAATTATCCACAAAAGGAGTTTTTAGATATTCATCTTATCTTTTCAATTTGTTTTTATTCTCTCAAGCAGAAAAATTTCCAGTTTCTTTGCAAAATATGGATGTAGAGGGAAAACCTCTATCAATTATCTTTTTGACTTCATTACTGAGAAAACAATCCAGTGATTCCACTTATTTAGAGTTTTCAGAACTCTTTTTGTATCTAGCAATGAGAATATTAAACAAATCAAAACAACCTAGGATCAGTGAAGAAATGAAAATAATATTGTAGCTTTTAGAGCAGAACAAAGTTGGAGATTGGTACCTCTATGAAAAAAACACTGAATTAAGGAATTTTGGGTCAAACTTGTTACCCTACAAGTTGCCCAAGCATGTGTGTATGAGAATTTTTGCACTTGAATATCTTAGACAAATTCTTAATTCAGATTCAATTAACTTTATGGCCACCAAGAAGAAGACACAATTTAAGTTAAAAAATCAAGTTGGGCCATTCATAATCAACCATAGAGATGCAGAAAAGGAAATAACAAAGAAATTATCAGAGTTCAAATTTGATGAGAGTTTTCCATGGAATTAAGATCCACAAGGGATCTTAAGCAAGCTAAAGGTGAAGTGTAAATTAACACCTTTTATCCATGAGTCAAAGCCTGAAATAGAAGAATTTTCCAATCAATTTGAATGGATTGAAACACCTTGACAGAGGCATCAAGCCAAAAAGATACAACATAAGCATTATAAGTTGTCAAACAGCCAGAAACATCAAGTAAAAGAGTCAGGGAAGAAGGAGGTTACACAGCAGAGACAACCACTGAAACTAAATTTAAAATAATCTATAACAAAAGGCCTAAGATTAGTTCAGTTGATAAGGAGAAAGTAACAATTGATATTGATGAGACAAATGCTCCAGTGACAAATGATGATATAGCAACAACCATAATCAATGAAACTCTTATGGAAATTCAAAAAGAAAAACCAGTAAACTAGAATGACACACAGATGATTGAGAAACAACACAACATGGAAGCCTCTTCCTCACAGCCAGCTGAGGAAAAGGACTTGGACATCAAAGAGAAGTACAAGAAAATTAAGAAGAAAAAGGAAGAGAGAAAGACAGAAATATACTCGCAATTCTTGAAACAGAAGCCTGGCAATCTGAATAGATTATTATCAGCATTTGATTATTCCAGCAATAAAATGATGATGTCAGTTTTACAACCTACTACCTCAGCACCCAAAACAATATCATACTATAAAAAGGTGGACCTTGAGGTAGACATAGATAATATTCATGAGCTGGACCAGATTGAGTTCCACATACAGATTTATGAAATGTTGTATTCTACAGTGGCAACCAAAGAAATGAGTGCCAATAAACTTCAAAATACCATACTTAATATGCAAGATCAGATGAATATGGATAAAGCATCACTTTATGCCAAGGACCTAAGGATCAAAGCCTTAGAGGAACTAGTTTTACAGGTGGGATATGATCCCTTAAACATCCAAGCAACATAAATATTGGTCAAGAAAAGGAATGAAGACATATCAGCTTTGAGAAAACAACTCAAGCTTCCTCAAAGTGAGCATCCACAAACAAAGGAAATCCTCCAGGATCAAAGTGAAAAAGAAGAAATGATGAATCTCATACTTAAATTGACAGCTCAAATTAAAGAGATGGAAACACAAATGTACCAGCTTGTCCAAGAGAGAGAGATTGTAAAAGAACCAGAAATTCCTACAATTCCTACAGTCATCCCAATGATTACTACGGCAGTGCCTTCTACTTTAGGAGAGAAATTAGCACCAAAGGGCACACTGTAAACTGTAGTGCCAGTGACCTCAACCACCATTTCAGCTACAAAATCTTCTACCACAAATGTACAACAAACAGATGAAGCCAGCCAGATTGTCAAAGCCATGGAAGATATGTCTTTAAAGACAGATGAAATAAGCAGACTGAATAAAATGATTGAAAATTTTGAGAGTGAAAATAAAATATCTCAAATTAATGCCAAAAATAATGAACAGAAAGCTATCAGATTGGGAAAGCAGCTCAAGAATTTCCAAAAATAATTGGCTTTCACAGAGCAAATCTCATATATTAAAATTCATCTCTGGACTAGCATAATTGAAGCCATTCATAATCAATGGCCTTCAATTCAGGTTATATATGAGCAGAAAGAATTATTATTAGCAGCCCAAAAAGAGATACAAAAGACAAAGGATGAGTTGACTGATAAGCCTGCACAAGCTTTAAAACTCATTACATTTCTAAACAGGAAGAACAGGGAGGAACTTGAAGAATTGCAAGTATTAGACAGGACAGAGACAATCTTGTAAATCAGGAAGATTGTCACTAAAAAGAGCCTAATGAACAATCTTGAAGAAAAGTGTGAAATAATGAACCTTGCCATAACTAGATTTATGGTAAAGTATACAAATTTGAGATAAAGAGGCTTACCAGACATACATGTTTTCAATGAGAAACTTATGCCACAAAAGGACTATGACAAAAAGATCAGGGAGTTTTCTAAAGAGCAAGTAAACAAGCCACTAGCACAAGGCACTCCTACAGGGAAAGTTTTACTTTAGTATTTTGAGATCTATTCTTCTTACAGCATGAAATTAAGCATCTCTTTGTCATCAAGCCTACTTTTGCAAGATACACAGAGGCTGATGAAAATTTCAGGAAGTTGAAAAATGTCCAAATTCCAAAAGCAGAAGAGTGGAAAAATTTCACAGGTTTGATGTAAATATAGAAGGTAAAAACAGTAAAAAAATTACCTAGAGACAGTCAAAAGAAAGATAAAATGAAAAGACATTTTGCTGATTTTTTACTGCTAAAAGATAATTTTACAGCAGTAAAACAGTAAAACTAATGGTCAAAGAGTATCAACGTTAAAGAGCACCAGGTTAAAGAGTAACAACAGGAAAGAGTATTAGTGAAGGCAAGTCAAATGCATGAAAATATCTAACAACCAGCAAGCATGACACATAGGCAGCCAAAAGCCCCTTGTTAACAAAACAATTCTATTTATTTTGGATAAAAGAGGACAACTTGCTGATTTGTTGAGCAACTATCCCTTTTATTATGTAATGATATTTTATTTTTCATAAAGTTATTCCTAGAACTCTTCTAGGATATTTGTAATAATTTTTAATAAACACTTCAATTTTAGAGGTATTTAGTGTGGAATAAAATTGCTGGACTTACTATAGACATTTTTGTTGAACATTGGAGGTTATTGCGCGTTTGAATTCGAAGTAGCAGACTGGACAAGCTGATTGGCATCATAATTCAGGATCCCTGTGATAAGTTGATGAGTGAAGTACTTCCTACTTGTCACTTTTTCCTTTTCTAAGTTTCATGCATTCATTTTATGTTTGTTCTATCTGAATGTGTAACTAGGAGTATTACTACATGATTAGTCAAGTGCTCCCTGTCTTTAACTAGTTGCCATTTTAATGTTTTCTTCTGATTTCTAGTGCAAGGAACCCTTAATTTCTCCTTCTCCCATTTGACCTCTTCCTTCTACTTCCATTTTCCAGATCAAAGGATCCTTAAGTGCCCTTTATCCCGATCATACCACCTCACAAAAAACCACTTTCCCAAATCTCCGAGGGTTATCTATCTTGCCCTGAATACATTTTACCTTTTTGGCCTTGATTTCTAGTGCTGCTAGTTTGATTTAGACCCCATAGCCCAATGGACAAGTATATTTCTCTTTATTTTACCTCCAAGTGATTTTTCCCACCAAACCCTTTAAATCAAAACCAAATTGTACTTTCATACCTAGCCTAACATTTGTAAATAAAAAAAAAAAAATCTTAAAGAGAGAGCCATCTCTGAACCCTAGGAAGGCTAGATCCTAGAGTTTGAAGCAGGTTTGTGGTTACCTCTAGAGTTCTTTGACTTAAATCCAAAATCCCACAACTTAAGAATTTACTAGAGTGATAACAGTCTGAAGATATAATTTTCCCGAAATTTTGAAGCTGAACTCTTGAAGGTAGTAGGAGCTCAGAAGCTGTTCGAGGCATTATCTACCTTGGTGACTCCATTCAAAATTCTCATGTTCAAAGGTGGCTTCGAAAAGATATATATGAGGATTAATCATGATCTATATCCACCTACAATTGTGGATAATCCAAACACAATTTCCAAAGGCATTCAAGGAAGTTCTGTAGCATTAGGTACTCCATTACACACAAAATCCTTGTCCTATAAAGTTTGAAGAAGTACCGAAGATAAAAAGTTTGGTGATAAAATTTAGGAAGTCTTGTTTAGGTCTGAAAATGAAAAGGAATTCAATGAAATTGTCTTAGACCTACATAGAAGAGGCATTGATACCTCAGCCTTAGTGATCCAAAAGGAAAAAGAAGAGTTTTGGGAAGCAGTCACATCAGAGTTGCTGTTAGAAAGGGAATCTTTGGATAGGTTCAAGGAACTAGACCCATTTGAAATTTTGTTAAGAAGAAAATCTGGTGTCCCTCTACTTGACTAGAGTTCAATTGTAACTGGTTTGCAAAGACCAACCAGCCCACCTCCTAACAGTTCCTCTTCCTCTACTACTGCTACCCCTAAAACTACCACAGTTCCAATCATCATGGCAGAAAATGTGCTACCTCCACCTGATGCTGCACCTGATAGGTATGCCCCTCTTGTTCTCCCAGCTGTCCTTAATTCTCTTCCTAGCAAATATTCTGCTAGAATCAAAACTCGGGGAAGTGATGAAGAGATTACAACCACTACAAGGAAAAGACCCTCTAGCAGAGGTTATAAAAGAGGTTTTTAATGTTATAAAATTGGCCAACATTGTCAAAAAAAACATTTGCTACAACATCCTTTTATGGTTACGGAGGTTTTGGCGGAGCTTTTAATAGAAATTAAACACAACTAAAAAAAATGGGTGGCTGGAGGTTATTACGGATGTTTTTTTCATTGGTGCGCTACTCTAGCTTGAACGCACCAGTACGTACATATAGAAGGCGCCCCGGGGCGGTCGAAGGAAAATGCATCGGGCCGTTAAGGTATAAAACTGCACTGGGTGTAGTGTTGGTGATACAACGCACGGGGCCATTCTAATTGGTCTTGGGATTTGTGCGGTTCCCATAGGTCGTATCAACGCACCTGTGCGTAGACGTATAGAAACACACCGATGCGCAGTATCACAGAAATGCACTGAAATTTATAATTGGTATCAGTATTCGTGCGGTGACCATAGGTCGTACAAATGCACTGATGTGTATAGACACATAAATGCCCCGGTGCGCAGTATCACACAAACGCACCGACGCGCTTCTTAATACAAACACACCGATGTATAGTTACTGACACGCACTGGTTTTCATTTTGTATTTTTTAGAAACATCGACCCGTGACAGTGCAATTATTGTGATTTTTTAAAATTCATTATTCATCAAAAGTCAACACATCTTATAAAAATATTCATATTAATTAAATTCTTATTAATGCATTTGAATGTGATGTTTGGATTAATTTTTTATATCATATCATAATTATTGTGGTTTTTTAAAATTCATTATTCATCAAAAGTCGACACATATATATCTCATAACAATATTCATATGAATTAAATTTTTATTAGTGCATTTGAGAATGACAATGGAGAACGCAATAGAATAAATTAAAACATATTTTATGATATATAATATATATGAATAAGACAGTCTTTATCATACAAAATGGGACAATTATTGGTATCCCTTTGTCTTTCAATTGGGACACTATGTCCATTACATTAAACAAAATTTCTGATTTCACAGACAAATATTTCAAAAAATACAACACCTTGCTTTGATATCCAAACATAGTGATCATCATTCTTCGCTTGAACTGTTGTCACTGCTAGAGCTACTTCCATGACTTGGGTTATTTTCAGGAATGTTTTGTTCACAATGTTGATTGTTTTCTTCTTCTTCACCTTCCATCTACAAACATAAAAATAAACTGAAATGAGTGTATATACGTTGGTGAGAATAATGAAAATTGCAATATTAAATAATATACATCAATGTAAATCGAAAAGAAAAATGACGTACCATAGCAACAATTGACTCATAAACTATACACATTCTTTCAAAACCATGTACCATGCCATATTTCAAAATTTCATCTGTTGGCGCAGTTCCATACTTTGTTTCCTGCAAGTTTTATACCCCATAACAAATCATATATTTAATATAAAAGATGTTTTTATTCTATTAATTATAGACGGAGCTAAGTAAAACAAGATCGATAGATGCTTACAAATTCCACAATTAAATTTTGATATGCCAACATATACTCACAACCCATATTTAACCCAATTTCAATCAATTCGTCTGATGGTTCTTCTTTGTATGTTAGCACCTGTTTGAAGACATTAAATGATGATTTTTGTAAAACAACTTAAAAAATACAAAAATGAAATCTAGTTAAGTTGTTATAAGGAAGTAACAATTACTCACAAACTTAGATATCAACCCTTTTCTTCCTTGTCGTCCTGTTTTATGTGCTGAATGGGTTCCATTTTCTTTTCTTTTCTGCAAGAAAATTCTTGAGAATTAATATTTAATGCTAAATTATTTATTTATTGTACCTAATGATCGAAAAATTCAATGATTAAATATTACATTTGAAGCACGTTGTTGTTGATATGGCTTCTCCTGCGATGCAATTTTGTCCATTTCTTTGACCATCTCCTTGTACACCTTTTTGGACATTACTACTGGCATATTTATGATATCAGCTCTTTCATCTTTTAAGATTTTCATAATCTTCCTGAAAATGTAACATGACAATAAAATATTTAATTTTTATATTGATATCTGAAAAGTAAATATAACAAAAGTGATATTTATAAATAATTCTAGACAAACATTTATAGGAGTATTACTTTTTCATTCATTCTTTGTTGTTGTTGTACGTTTTTGCTATTAAAAGTCTAACATGTCTCATTGACCAATTCTCTGGAAACTTTTCCTGTAGTTTAGATAAAATTTGGTTCTTGGAATCATTGGATTGATTTTTGTATTGTAAGTGGAAATAACTTCTATACATTCGTTCCACTAAATCCCTCAAACTTTTGTAAAATTTTTCCCCCCTTTCGTTAACTTTCAGTACCACTCCAGATGAGCTAATGATCTGAAATTGTGTGAACAAAATATTTCTTATACAGAGATATACAGTAAGGGCTTTTACTGGTTATTTCACCTTTACTAGAAAGGATGAAACCAGAAGCTTCTGGGCCTCTTACTGGCTCTGCCTAAAGAAATATAAGGTAAACACTAAATTGATCTGTCAATGAAAGCATTTGTTTATGTTTGCAAAGTATTCATTAACAAAATTTCATGTGTGAATAAGCAAGTTCAATTATTCTGCAATGGAAGTAATGTGGTTTGAAGTGAAACTAATGAGTTTTGATCACTGTATAAGTCTCATTGGGAAAAGTGGAATTATTAAGAATTACAGTTTAATGTAGTAAAATATGGAATATAGCAGCAAAAATGCACAACATAACAGTAAACATTTGTTTAAGCAGGTCACCCCTCTCTTGGGCTACCTCTGCTGGGTCCAAAAGCCTCCAAATAGGTTTTTCCCTCTTTCATTAATGCTCAAATTAAGTATTACACTGTGTAGAAAGCCTCAAAAGGAAAAATTAGCTGAAAATTCAGAAACAAAGGACTGAAATCAGTAAAAATAGACTATTCATTCACCTCCAATGAATGAGTATAGTCCAACATAGTTGATCTTTCACCAAGCCCTAGTGGCTCCACAACCAAAATCGCTGATAAAATCATTGATAGAGTGCCCTGATGGCTCTACAACCTATCCCAACAGCTCCAGAAGGCTTCAATACCCCAAAATAAAAATAAAAAATTGCTTCAATTGGACTTCCCTAGCCAAAGTTATGGCTAACTGAAGTTTTGTCCAGTTACCCCTTGAAAAGCTCCACTAAAAGTGGAGTAACTCCAGATAAGTCTGCTAAATAGGGGGACGGGTGCTAAATTTGGGCTGACCGCCAGTTAGAGGTGCTAAGAAATAGGCCCATGGGACCATAACTGTCGGATTTCGTTGAACAACTTTACGATTATTTCGGCGTTGATTAATGTTTCAACCATATGGGATTAACCCCCGGGCCTACGACATGTGACCATACCCTTCTCACAGTTTTGGGCCCCGCCCAAACATCAAAAAACTTTATAACAAAGTTTTCCGCCTATGATAATAAGAATCACCGTGTGACCCGACGGTCGGGCCGCTGCGTTGCTACCGCCTCGACCCGGGGTCGAACCCGTCTGTGACGCAAACAAAATTTTGAACACCATTTCATTGAATTCTTGGGGCCACGTGGCGACCTCCGAGCTTGCCACATGGCACCCACTGATTGGCCACCTGCGGAATATTTCGCAGAATATTCTGTGGAATATTCTTTTTTTAATAAAAATATTTTGTAAAGTCAATTTTGGTCATTTTTTTACTGAAATTGGCAAACTTCAAAGCTGAATAAATTTCTCATACGACGTTGGTTTTCAGTGTAGTTCACGTCTACAGGATCGTTTTTCTGAGCTCTTTCCAGTCGATCTGGTTTGGACCAATTCTGAGCAACTTCATTTTTGAGCATTTTTCTACAAGAGACTTGATCTCCTGATCACACCTCCCAAATGGGAAGCTTTTGGACCCAAAAATATCTTTGATTACTGAAACTAATGATGTGGAGACTGATTCTCCAATATTCCACCCTTGAATAACTAAAATCTACTCGATTTCATAAAATGGAGCTTTTGAGAAAATGATAAACTGTCTCTAGAATCAACTGATCGAACCTTGCTAAGATTGACGGAGTCATGATGAAAATGATTAAAATTTGCAGAACAACAATTGTAATCTGTAGAAAACAAAATTTTTCTACAATGATCACACTTCCAGAAAGACTTAAAATAACTTTCACCTTGCAAACTGTTCCCATGGAAAATTATACCATTCTGAAACCAACTTTTTCCCATGCTGAATTGGGTGTCCTTCTTGCTTGCACTGCTTTTATTTGACACTTCATTCACTGCATTGGCTGACCCAAAAGGTAATTTGTGCAACATAACATCATATTATTTCAAATACAAACTGTTATTAAACTGAGACAAATCATTAACAACATCATAAAAAGGTGAATGCTCAAAATCTGGTCGTTTCAACATTAACAGAGTTAGAGTTTGACTTGCATTAACCAGTCTTTTCAATTGACTTGCATGGAGTAAAGAAGATTCCAAATTATTCTTGTGAGCTCTCATAATGTACTCTTTACCATCTTTGAACAAGTGATACTTGTTTTCATGGTGATAAAAGATAGCCTTCATGTCAAATAGATAAGGACTTCCCAAAACAATACCTGAGATATCAAGCGACACCACATCAAGTTCAACTGTGTCAATAAAATGTGCATTTATTGCAAAGCACAATATGCACTTCCTTGAGACTTGAAAATTGGCATCCTTGCATATCCATCCAAGTGGATAAGCCTTCGGATGTGGAATGGTCTCAAGTTTAAGCTGCTTGACCAAGTCTTCAGATATAAGATTCGCTTGTGACCCACTATCAAATAGTGTGTCAATTTTGGTATGTTTTGAAATTACCCTCACATGGAAAACCTCTATCCTTCTCTTTTCTTCATGAGTATCTTTGTGACAATTCAAAGAGCTAGAACTAGGAGTTGTGTCTTGTACCACTTCTTTCCCCTTAATGTTCTTTAAAACCATGGCTATGCTTTTTGTCTCATCACTTGAGTCTGACCCTAAGTCTTGCTCAACTGTTGCTACAGTTTTCTCCTTTTATTTGGTCTGGTTTTTGTTCTTGATTTTTTTTGGTTTCAGTTCAAGATGAAGCTTCCAACAATGATCTTCATCATGAATTTTCTTTGAACAGTTCTTGCAAAAGAACTTTCATTTTTATTTTCTTGAATTTGCAGCTCTTCTCTTTCCTTTTTTTTTGAAATTACTATCCTCATCAAAAGTATTCTTTCCTCTAGCTTCTAAATGTGTAGCCTGCACACAAAATTCATCTAAGCTGGTAGGATTGAACATTAGAATAATATGTTGAAGGTAATTGTGCAAACCTCCTATGTATTTCAACAAGGTGTCTTGACTTTGTAAGTCTACTCCAAGTATAAGTGCTCTCCTTCTAAACTCTTGGGTATAATCTTGCACATTTTGACCCTTAAGTTGCCTAAAATTTTTCCAATTCATGATTGCTTTCTGAATATGAGCAAGAGGATAAAACTGTTTCTTAATAGCAGTAATAAACTCATTCCAAGTTAGAGTTATCTTACCATGCTTTTTAATTTCCTCCCTGGTCTTGGCTTCCCACCAAACCAAAGCTACTCCATCCATTCTCAAAGAGGCTAATTGGATTTTTGTTTCATCATCATGCAAATTATGAATTCTTAGATAGACTTCCAGCTGTCTAATCCAGTTATCCAATTTTTCTGCATTCACATCACCATTAAACATCGACAACTCAAACTTCACATCAAGCTTTAACAAAGGATTTCTAACATATGTTTTTGTTTTGTGTGACTGATTAACAAAAGTTGAAGAGGATGATGTGGAGGAAGAGGATGACGATGGAGATGAAGGATTACCATTTCCTCTATTCCATTTCTTAGACTTATCATTGTCTTTCTTCCCTCCTGAAGAATCTCCTTCTTCTCTTTGGTTTCTAGACCCTTCTCCAGCAATCCTATCATTTCTCTCCTGGTATAGGATCCTAACCATCTCAGTCATGTCCAAGAAAGCTTTTCTAAAGACTCTTTCTTCTTCCTTAGGATCCATTTCCTCATGTACTTCTCCTTCTCTGGAAGACATGTTTGTGGCTGATTCTAAGGCTAATGAGGATGAAATGGAAGGTGGATATAATGGCACCCTAGCCCTCCTTGGTTGAGGATTATCTTGTTCACTCACCAATTGACCTTTCCCTCTTTTCAATTTCAGCCTAGTAAGCATCAAATTTTGCAGAATAAAACAATCGTCTTGCACAAAATTCACAAAATTTTGAGCACAACCTAGAGCTCTGATACCAATTTGATCTGAAATTGTGTGAAAAAAAATATTTCTTATACAGAGATAGACAGTAGGGGCTTTTACTGGTTATTTCACCTTTAGTAGAAAGGATGAAACTGGAAGCTTCTAGCCCTCTTACTAGCTCTGCCTAAAGAAATATAAGGTAAACACTAAATCGATCTGTCAATGAAAGTATTTGTTAATGTTTGCAAAGTATTCATTAACAAAATTTCATGTGTGAATAAGCAAGTTCAAGTATTCTGCAATGGAAGTAATGTGGTTTGAAGTGAAACTAATGAGTTTTGATCACTGTATAAGTCTCATTGGGAAAAGTGGAATTATTAAAAATTACTGTTTAATGTAGTAAAATATGGAATATAGCAGCAAAAATGCATATCATAACAGTAAGCATTTTTTTAAGCAGTTCACCCCTCTCTTGGGCTACCTCTGCTGGGTCCAAAAGCCTCCAAATAGGATTTTACCTCTTTCATTAATGCTCAAATTAAGTATTACACTGTGTATAAAGCTTCAAAAGAAAAAATTAGCTGCAAATTCAGAAACAGAGGACTGAAATCAGTAAAAATCGAATATTCATTCACCTCCAATGGATTAGTATAGTCCAACACAGCTGATCTTTCACCAAGCCCTGGTGGCTCCACAACCAAAATCGCTGATAAAATCATTGATAGAGTGCCATGATGGCTCTGCAACCTGTCTCAACAGCTCCAGAATGCTTCAATACCCAAAAAAAAAAAAAAAAAAATCGCTTCAATTGGACTTCCCTAGCCAAATTTATGGCTAATTGAAGTTTTGTCCAGTTACCCCTTGAAAAGCTCCACTAAAAGTGGAGTAACTCCAGATAAGTCCGCTAAATAGGGGGACGGGCGCTAAATTTGGGCGGACCACCAGTTAGAGGTGCTAAGAAATAGGCCCATGGGACCATAACCGTCGGAGTTCATTGAACAACTTTACGATTATTTCGGCGTTGATTAATGTTTCAACCATATGGGATTAACCCCCGGGCCTGCGACATGTGACCATACCCTTCTCACGGTTTCGGGCCCCGCCCAAACATCAAAATACTTTATAACAAAGTTTTCCGCCTATGATAATAAGAATCACCGCGTGACCCGACGGTCGGGCCGCTGCATTGCTACCGCCCCGACTCGGGGTCGAACCCGTCCACGATGCAAACAAAATTTTGAACGCCATTTCATTGAATTCTTGGGGCCACGCCTCTGGGCTGGCCACGTGGTGCCCACTGATTGGCCGCCTGCAGAATATTCTATGGAATATTCCACAAAATATTCCCAAAATATTCTGTGGAATATTCTTTTTTTAATAAAAATATTTTGTAAAGTCAATTTTGGCCATTTTTTTTACTGAAATTGGCAAACTTCAAAGCTGAATAACTTTCTCATACAGCGTCGGTTTTCAGTTTCGTTCATGTCTACGGGATTTTTTTTCCGAGCTCTTTCCAGTCGATCTAGTTTGGAACAATTATGAACAACTTAATTTTTGAGCATTTTTCTACAAGAGACTTGATCTACTGATTAGCTAAGGAGCAATTCATTTTCATTTTCATGTTCTATTTTTTTTCTTTTCTTAGAACAAAATTCCTTTTTTGAGTTGTTGGTCCCTGTAGAACATTAAACAGATGTGAATTAATAGACTATTTGACACATGTTATCTAAAAATTTTAAGTATATTATTAATGATAATTAAAAAAAGAAACTCGTATTGGATCAATAGTATTTTTTCATTCACTTGATTCATCCTTTTGCAATTTTTCCATCAAGATTTTATGCTTTTCTGGTCCTAGATCAGAAATAATCTTATCAAGTTTCATCATTTTGTGGCTTTGCATGATACACAATAAACAATACATATTAGTTAAACTTACATATAGTTCAAAAATAATATTTTTTATAAAAAATTTACAAAGAACTTGCCTTTTTTGCTTTTCGTGATGTGTTATCAGTATTTTTGTTACTTGGTCTCTTGTCAGTTATTTCTTTATCAATATAAAACTTGTACCATATCATTCATTAATATATTTATAAATAAATTGTCAACTTTTCAGGTAAAAAATAAATCTCAAGACACCGGTGCGCCTTTCTTGATGTACGCACTGTCGCTGGTCCGTGGGGTATTATAAACGCATTGCACAAATAATGTAATATACCGTACGGTGTTATCCTCGTAACATGTAGCACCGGTGCCCTATTTCAGATATGGCGCACTGATTTAAAAAAATGTTTTCAAAATTTTTATTACACAGTATTTGCGTGGTGCGCTAGGTTACGCGGGCGCACCAATAAAAAAAAAAATCATTTTTTCCAAAAATTCATGCAATGGCCGAATGGATTGGGATTTGACTATGCAAGTCATCCCATGGGTTGGATGTCAATATAAAATGAAAAGCACTAATTTTGAAATCACAGAAATAGGGAGAAGAAAGGGAAAAAACAAAAAAATGAAGGGTTTAGGGTAAAAGTGGATAAACTGCAGAAAAAGTTAAAGAAATAATCAAATTTAATCACGAGATGGTTTGAAATTATATGATACATGGTTTGAATCACCAGAGGTTTGATTTCTGATTTTCTGAATACTTCAGTTCGAACGTATTTCGCTGCTCCACTGTGCCCTCATGCTCTCTTGCTCCAGGTATGTCTCTTGCAAATATTTGGCTGAAAATTTTAGCAAAAATAATGAAATAATGAAAAATGTTTAGTATTTAAAGAATTGTTTTATGAAATTATATTTTCGAAAATATTTTGCCGCCCATTTTTCAATTTTCCGTTTTTTTTTTCACTTAAAGAAAATATATTTGCGCTTTTTTTATTTGCGTTTATTCGTCACCGGTGCGTCGTTTTGTAACACCGGCACCGGTGCGGTTATATGTATAGTAGCACCGATTTGCAGTTAAGGCACTGAAATGAATTTTAGGTGTGTACACCAAAATTTATTGAAATTGAAATCAAGAATTATAATTTTGTTTATTCTTGAGAATTAGAATTAGAATTAAAATTAAAATTGAGAATTGGAATTGGATAAATTCTTAATGGAAAAAACTATTCTTCCAATGCATTTTGTTTATTGCAGGAGGTCCCCACTGATTATTTAGAGAGAATGCAATGTGGGGCGTGTGAAGATGCAATACTGCAGGGCCCAAGTGGGAAATTATGGCATGTGAACCTATTATAATTGGCACTTAACTATTTGCAACCAATATGTTTTAGAATTATATAATCTGCAGATAGACGGATGACCTTCCAACAATTAGTACATATAATCTGAAGAAGGGTAATGTTCTTGGAGAAATGACAACGAGTCCTTCATTCTGTATTTGTTAGCAGAAGAAGACCGATTTTCGACTTGATGATGTAGTTATTACATCTAGAGGTAATGGTTTCCCATAGAAAATGAGTATAAGGTTGAGCAGAGGAAACACATTGTAAAATAGGCTATTACATTAGTTTTTCCAATGGGAAACCGATTTGCAGTTGAAAATATGGTAGTTGCAGGTATCTATGCTTTTCTTCCCACAGAAATGGTCACTGGATTTCCATTTATAATACAAGCAGACTTTTCACTTGTTCCATCCACAGTACCATAGCTCAGACAAGTTAGAGATGCCATTCAGGTTCAATTGAAAGCCGAAGATGTGATTTTATGCGACGTCAACTTTGCCGGTAAAAGTTTATGTAAGCCAATCGAAGCTGGGACAATACTCCCAACTGCTTTTAAATGAATTCTGGAGAATCTTTCCCTTCATGGGACCTACCAGCCCGATCAAAAATGTCAATTGATCTTTCTCTGCCATCCTTAAGGGAATGAGAATCCTTCCCTTCATGGTGTCTCTTGGATTTATCAACTGCCTCGATTGATCTTTCTTTGCCATCAACTCTGCTCTCCATTTATCCATCATGGGACCTCTTAACCCTATCGTCGACCTCAACTTAATGCTCTCTGCTGGTCTCAGCCTGTACTCCTCTTGTACTCTGTCGAGCTTTGTAGCTGTCTACATCAATGTAAGAGTCTTTGTCCGTATTTCTGTTTGAATCACTCATTTTCTCTGCTATAAAATTCTCAGTCGAAATTCGAACTCTCGTCTTTTCAAACCCTCATCTCCTCAGAAAAATTCTTGCTCGTGATTCGAACCCTCCGCTGCTCCAATACTGCACTTTACAGAATAACCTTGTTCCAGTGCGCGCTGTTTTATAAGCGCTCTGGGGTGGTTTGTAAGATCGAGGTTTTTGTTTTGGTGCGGTGTTTTATGACACACCGGTGTGGAAGCGTTCTGAAGCACCAGTGCGTCGGAGTAATAAGACGCACCGGTGCATGTTATGATGATAAGCGTACCATACTGTATAAAGTTCCTTTTTTTATGTAAGACCATAATAAAATAATGATAATTCTAAAGTACATGAATTTATTTGCATTATTTTATAAACTTTATTATGTTACAAAAATTCATATTATTCTAGATTTATTATTTTACAATTATTTACAAATTTACAAATTTAAATATTTTAATAAAATCATTTCACATTAATATAATTAAAAATTTCACATTAATACAATTAAAATTTTACATACAATTAGAATTAGAATTAGAATTAGAATTTTACAATTTCACATACAATTACGATTAGAATTAGAATTAGAATTAGAATTTTACAATTTCACATACAATTAGGATTAGAAATAGAATTAGAATTTTAATTTTACATACAATTACATTTAGAATTTTACATACAATTAGAATTACAATTACAATTTTACAATTTGTCATACATACAATTACAATTAAAATTACAATTACAATCATTTCACAATAAATTAAATATTACAATTACAATTAAAATTTTACATACAATTACAGTTAAAATTAGAATTAGAATTATAAATATAATTTTACATACAATTAGAATTAGAATTAGAATTTTAATTTTAATTTTACATACAATTACATTTAGAATTACAATCATTTCACACTAATATAATTAAAATTTTACAAATATTTTACAATATACAATTAGAATTAGAATTAGAATTACATTTACAATTACAATTACAATTTTACAAATATTTTACATAGAATTACAATTAAAATTACAATTATAAATACAATTACAATTTTAGAATTTTACATACAATTAGAATCACAATTACAATTTTACAATTTTCATATATACAATTACAATTAAAATTACAATTACAATCAATTCACAATAAATTAAATATTACAATTACAATTAAAATTTTACATTAAATATTTTACATACAATTACAGTTAAAATTACAATTACATATACAAATACAATTTTACAATTTTACATACAATTTAAATTTAAATTTAAATTACAATCACGACATAATATTTAATAAATATCATGGTTATTTAATATTAAATTAATTAATAAACATCACGATCATGATAACCATGTATAAACATCATATTCGACTAAAAAACACATTCAAACATCAAATTAACATTATATATTAACATCATCACAACAAAAACATCAAATATACATCTCATGTCAAATAACTCATGCTATCACATACACATCTATCTGCAAGCTACACATATTTAACATGACCTAACAATATACACATCATGATGATCGCCAACATGTAAATTAAGTACAACTGCAACATGAACATAAAATACATGGACTATATATATATATATATATATAATGTTAAAAATATACAACTGTAATATAAATGTCATGGATCAGCTGGTGGTAGTACAACATCAATAACAGTACTAGTGGAGGCCTTCTCAATCAATGGTGCAGCCTCGACGGTCGATGGTCGAGCCTGCTCATGATCATAACTAGTACTAATGGATGGATCAGCTGGTGGTAGTACAACATAAATATAAGCAGTACTAGTGGAAGCATGCTCAATCAATGGTTCAGCCTCGACGCTCGATGGTCTAGCCTGATCATGACCATGACTAGTACTGATGGATGCTGTAGACTGCTGATGATTGGACGTGGCCGATGGTCCAACCTCATTTCGATGATGACTGCTAGATGCTAGTGGAGCCTCATGCTCATCAGGTGCGGCACGAGGTGAATGATCATGAGATGAGTCGTTGCTACACAACCAGAGATGGGAGTGAACTAATTGACTCCCTGCTACACAACCATCTGGAACCTCTGGGAACGAGGGAAAATTCACCCCTCTCCTCGATAGCCCTGTAATGAAATAAATATCCTCCTTAGTGGGTGTGTACCACTGGTCAGGACCAACCTGGAAAGCCTGTCAGTGGGCATTTCACCTGCGGATAAGATGTCTAAAAAAGACACTATGGGCCTTTCGGGAAGTAGCTTCCTCATAGAACTTGAGGAGGCCTACCTTCCTTAGGAGCCCCTGGGTATCTGCTGTAATAGGGCATGGGTATGCATCTTTCTCCCTATCTCATGCCTCCCACTGGCGAAGCATGTCATACTGCTCCGCCTGTTGTTGCTACTGTTCCTCCTATTCTCTATGAATCATTGACATATTAAATAATTTTTTTCTATTAAATCAAACATGTATTTAGGAATATACATATATAATTTTTTTTTGAAAAAAAAAACAGACCAGTCGGTGCGCCATAAAAACAGTCATGCACCGGTTCAGGTGCGGTTGTTTTTTGTAGAGCACCGGAGGTGGTGCCCCAGATGACATAAAACACACCATATGTGGTGCACCTGAAATTGTTTCAAGCCCCGTTGACTATATATGGTTTCAAAAGAGCGGTGCTCTGACTAACATATACGCCCCGACGCATATAGTCATGTCAGCGCACCGACTTCCTGAAAAATTATATAGTCAACGATGCGGTCTTTTACCCGGCCACACCGTTGACCCTATCAGAATACCGAATGCGGTGCACTGCCAGATACTGGGGTGGATATATCCATCAACGAACCGCATTGCTATTCCCATGGTCGACAGTGTGCCTAGCTAAATGAACGCACCACATTTTTTTTTTAAATTTTAAAATAATGCGGAACGCCTTTCTATACCGCCCCGGAAACGGTGCGGATATCGTTAGCACCAGTTGCGGTGCGACCTATAAATTTTACAGGTAGCACCGCTTACTAGTGCGAGCCGAATGGTTCATGCGCACTACGCGATTTTTTTTTCTTTTTCTTTTTTAATGGTTAATTTTAAGGTTATTTCAAATTCTAATCTGCTAGAAAGCTTAATTATGGAAAAACAAGAAAAATACCTGTACATTTCGCTGTCGAGGAGGCATATTGGTTGTAGAATTTTCAAAAGAAAATTTTCCCACCATTTTTCCAAATGCAAGCTGGAGATTAGTGGCCAATGCACAACAACAGTGTGTGCAATGGGTGCAATGGGAGCACCGATGCTTTACAGTAATAGGACGCACCGGGCATGTGTGTACGGAGTGCACGGTATCCAGTATGCTAATGTTTTGTGTGACTGGTGCTTTCTCTTGTAGAGCGCACCGGTGATTGAGAGCATAAAAGTGAAAAATGCGGTTTTTTGGCCGTAATTTTTTCTTTTATTTAACCCTTTTTCGGTGCACGTGTTTTATAGGTGCACCGGTGCTGTTTTATACGAACGCACCGGTCCACTTCTATTTTGGCACGGTGTTTTATGATGCACTGGTGCAGAAGGGTTTATGTGCACCGGTGCCTTCTCTTGTAGAGCACATCGGTAATTGAGAGCTCTAGAGCATGGAAAAAGTGAAAAATCCGTTTTTTTTGCCGTAATTTTTTTTTTTAATCCTTTTCCGGTGTGTGTGCTTTATAGGTGCATCGATGCTTTTTCTTATGAACGCAGTGGTCAGTTTTTGTTTTGGCGCATTATTTTATGATGCACCGGTGCGGGTTCTTAATACCGCACCAGGCGTTTTCAGTTTTGGCGCGATGTTTTATGATGCACCAGCATGGAAGAGTTGTGAAGCACTGGTGCTCTATAGTAATATGACGCACCGGGCGGGTGTGTACGGAGTGCACAGTGTCCATTGTGCCAATGTTTAGTGCGCATCGGTGCTTTCTCTTGTAAGGAGTACTGATGCGATGTTGAATGATAAATGCACCAAGAGGAAAACATCTGTAAAACCCTCTGCCCGCCAACCTCCTCTAGTAACCTCTGCTAGAAACGGATGTATAGGGTATTTTTATAAGGGGTTCCTCAAAAACATCCACTAGAGGGTCTTTTCCTTGTAGTGAGCTGAAGAGAATGTAGACTAGTTTAATGACTTCATAGACAGGGAGGAGGTTGACCATGAGGATGTCAAGATGAGATTATTTGCTCAGAGCTTTACTGGTGAGGTTAGAAAGTGGTTCAAAGCCCTTGTTGTAGAAAGCCTGCATAATTGGAATGAATTTGAAGATATCTTCTTGAGAAAGTGGGGAAATAGAACCAACCTTGTGCAAGCCCTCACTGAGTATAATAGTTTGAAAAGAGATGTTGATGAGTCTGTCCAAATTTTTTCAAAGATATTTAACAAATTTTATGACTCCATCCCTATCCATCTAAAGCCTCCACCAGGAGCAACTCAACTGAAATATGCTGAGGCCTTTGACTATGAATTTTCTATCTTGCTAAGAGAAAGAGAATCCCCTTCATTAGCTTAAATGAAAAATGATGTCCTGAAGGTGGAGGTCAATATGATAGCAACTAAAAAGTCCAAGATGGGATTAAGATTGATCCAAACAGGGTCAATGTTGTTCAGAAAGTGGATCTGCCTAGAAGCAAGAATGAAATTCAGTCTTTCCTTGGAAGGGTGAATATTGTGAGAAGGCTTATTCCTAACTTTGGTGAGATTGTTAAAGACATAACCAAGATGCCTAATAAAGGAGCTGGCATCAAATGGACAGTGGAAGAAAAGCATTCATTTGAGGAGATCAAGAAGGCACTCACTCAAGCACCGGTGTTGATCAGCCCGGATTTTTCAAAGGAATTTCTGGTTTTTACATTTGCATCAGAAAATAAAATTGCTGGAGTTTTGCTGCAGAAAGGACTGCAAGGTTCTGAGCAGCCCATTTAATTTTTTAGCAGGACCCTAGCTAATTAAAAGCTTAAGTACAACATCCTAGAGAAACATGCCTATGCTTTGGTCAAAGCCATCAAAGATTTCAGAATTTACATTATGCATTCTCTTGTCATAGCTTGTGTTCCTAATGCTATTGTGAAGGACATCCTAACTCAAGCTGATCCTGATGGTAAAAGAGGGAAGTGAATAGCAAACTTGCTGGAATATGATATAGAGATCAAACCTACAAAATTGGTGAAAGGTTAGGGGCTAGCAAAGCTGATGGCATAGTCCAATTTTGATTGTCTTGATATGAATTTAATTGCAGAAATTTCATAATTATCATATGAAGATGAAGAGATGATTCCCATTGAAGAGAAGTACATCCTTTCTAACTGGTACAAAGGCATTTTTTTTTTGTCTTACATCATCATAGGGCTCTTGCTGAATTGAAAAAATCTAAAGTAAGGTTTGTGAAGCTAAAATCCCTAAGGTACTACATCATAGAAAAAAATCTGTATTGGAAAGATACTGGTGGTATTCTTTTGAATTGTTTGCTGGAAGAGGAGGAAAAAAAAGTGATTGAGGAGTTTCACAAAGGAAATTGTGGAGGTCATCATTATTGGAAGGCCACAACAAACAAGATTCTTAGAGCAGGGTACTACTGGCCTACTATGTTCAAAGTTGTCTACAAAAATATTGTTGTCTGCTATGAATGCCAGATTTTTGATGGTAAGAAAAAGCTTGTTCCTTTGCCCTTGATGCCTATCTATGTTGAGGTGCCATTCCAACAATGGGGGCTATATTTTATTGGTGAGATTCATCCATCATCTTCAGGTTGGCATCGTTGGATCCTAACAACAACTGATTATTTCACCAAGTAGATTGAAGCAATCCCAACTGGGCAAGCAAATGATTCAATTATTATTTCATTTTTGGAGAATAATATATTGTCTAGGTTTGGATGCCCTATGAAGATCATCATTGAAAATGCACAAGGATTCAAATCCAATAGGCTGGTCAGTTTTTGTCATCAATATCACATTACACTTGGACACTCTCCTGCATACTATCTACAAGGTAATGGTCTTGCTAAATCTTCTAACAAAAGCATTGTGAGGATTATTAAGAAGGTGTTGCAGGAAAATAAGAAGTCATGGAATTTGAAGCTGAAGTATGCTCTATGGGCTGATAGAGTGTGCACAAAAATTTCAATTGGAACTTCACCTTATGAGTTGGTGTATGGGGCTGAAGCTATTTTTCCTACATCCTTGGGAGTGCCTATCATGAAGCTACTGCAAGCATTAAAGGAGCAAAATTCAATTCAGAGGAGAATAAACCAGTTGATAGCTCTGCAGGAGAAAAGGGATGAAGTCTGTAACAACAATCAACAATCTCAAAATAGAATTAAGAAGACATTTGACAGGAAGGTCAAAGAGGAAAACTTTCAGATTCAAGATGTGGTATTGAAGTGGGAGGCCAGGATTGAAGAAAAGGGGAAACATGGTAAGTTTGAGAATTTTTGGAAAGGTCCATTCATAGTGGCTGCATTTCATGGAAATAAAACTTACATACAGCAGGAGATGGATGGACAACCTTGTGTTGGGGGGCTTGTCAATGGCAAGTTTTTGAAGCACTATTCCTATTAAGTTCTATTGATCTTTCATTCCATTGTATATATTCCATTTTTATATTTTTTTCTGCTAATAAAGACAAGCTGATCATCAAGCTTGAGCCCGAGGTGAAGGCCATTAGAGTTTGAAGGAAAGGTTGGAAAATTTTAGAGTTTTTATTTCCAAGAAGATGGATAGCACTGGTACTATAGGTTCTTTGATGTACCACAGGGGCACATCATCCCAAGTGGAGCCACTTTTATCACTCAGAAAAAGTGAAACGTTATTTTACATGGTCTTAGAGTTCATTTGTCAAAGGTATGGTCATAAAGTTCATTTGTCACAAGTTGGTATAGGAAAATTTTAAATTTTTTCATATTAACCTATCTTAAGGTCCAAACCCACCTTCATTTAAGTCATATCATGTCCCATTAGTCATAATTTGCTGAAATATTTCATTTCACAAGCTTTTGAATTCAAAAAAGGTCACTTTAGCCAAATTTTCTCGTTTTTGTAGCGATTTTCATTCATTGTAAAAACTTAGTTTTCTCTACGAAACTGCCTAATAGTTTCATTGCGAAACTGCCAGGAAATGAACTAACCATGCTACGAAAAATGGTATTTCTGTCTGTCTTGTCAAATCTAGTGCAAGGTGTCAGTCCATGATTAGAACTGTTTGGGTGGATGTCATTCGAGTCAGTTAGGGTTAAATTAAGGTACAAAGGTCATGTCTGAGGTCATTATTACTGTTTTTAGCATGTATGAGGCATGATTAAAGCATGAGTTGTCATAGAAACTTTAAAACATTACCCAATTGAGTCTTTGTCATTCTCCGCTTCATCTTTGCATGCTACTGAGTTTTGGAGAGTTGTTTCACCAAGCCAAGCTGGTTGCTGGCATTTTCAAAAGTTGCAGGTGCCACTAATCAAGCGAGGAAGAGAAGGTATAAAATCAACATGGTTGCAAAGAGGAAGACCAAAAAAGGTGGCCACTGCCTCAGATTTGAGCCATCAGACATGAATTTGTTGAACGAAGATCCAAATGCCTTAGAATTTTTCAGAAGAACAAGGTGTTTGCAGTTTTGCCAAAGATTGCAAGGGTGCCATGTGCATGTGTCTAAGGAGTTTTCTATCAGTTTCAATGGGACAACTTCAAAGGTGGGAATGTTAAACCTAACAGTAACACTAGAGACCATTGCAACAACAACATGAATCCCTAGAGGAGGAGAACAATGGTCCAAATGCTTCAAGTTCATCATGGAGGACTGTAAGGAATTTATCAAGCCAGAGCATAGTGAGATTGATCTCACAAATTCCATCCCAAGGAGCTACATGAAAGACAACTTCTCAAAGCTGCTGCTAATTATTCAGAAGTACTTCACTTGTGAAGGGAGATATCACATGGTTTACTCCTACCACCTTAGGCTTCTGCTGCATTTTGTGGGTAAGAGGTCTCTTTATTTACCTTTTTACTTATACAAAATTTTAACTAAAATGTCAGATAAAGTCGAAGTTAAAAAAGAAGGAAATGAAACCTCACTCTTTCATCATGGTTTGATCAAGTTGCTGGTATTAGAGGAGTTAAAGAGATTAAGTAGAGACTGGTCATCTTTTCTGTTCATCAATGGTTTTGAAGTAGATGATATTACTCCTAAAAAGACTCCCACACCTAGAGATGTCCCATCACCATCAGTGGCAGAGAAAGTTGAGCCAATTATCATGGAGACAGATCCTTTGTAGAAGGTTGATACACCTAAAGCTACACCTGCAAAACAAAAGCCAACAATGAGCAAACAGGGCAGCAAGAGTGTTACAAGAAGCCAAACAGTGGCTAAGGGTAACTTAGAGGACATTTTGCATGCTATTGATATTGAAGAAACTCCCATAGTCCAAGCTGAAGACATAGATGAGGCAGGAAGTAAGCTCAAGAAATCCAAAACAACTAAAAAGTTAGAGTTTGTAGGTGAATATGCAAATTTCATGTTTCAAGCTAGAAAACCAATGACAAGACATGCAAGAAAAGTCTTAGAAAGCAGAAAAGAGGCTCAGAAGGTCACTGAAACTACTCAGTCATCACCAAGCATCATTGACCTCTCCTCACCTGCAAAAGAAGAATTAGTCATCAAACAAAATAAGGGAAAAGAGAATATTACTGAAAACACAGAGATTGAGATCCTTAAGGAGTAGTTGAAAGAGGCAAAGGAAGAGATATCCGTCTTGAAGAAGGAGACAAAGAAGCATAAAGATGAAAGGATCCAATTTGAACAAATGAGCAAGATTTGGGAGGATCAAGCCACAAGTGTCTCAAAGATCCTGGACAATTAAGAAAAATTGATAAAGTGGACTCAACCACTAAGAGGAGAGGTGAAACACCTCAAAAAGGTAAATCTGAACCGGCAAGCCAAGAACATGACACTGAATGATCAAGTGAAAGACTTAGAACAACAATTAGAATTGATTCATGAAGAGTTGTAGAAGAAAGGCTTAAAGATTATTGTGTTTGAGGAGCCCATAGCTCAATTGATCATTAATGAGGAGGAAACACCACATAAGCCTTAAGTTGAGTTTGAATTTGTTTTAGAAGGTTCGTGGTATGATGAAGATAATTTTTTTACAGCTGGAGGTCACTTTTTTGGAGAGAGTTTTCAAATCTAGAATTTCTACACTTTTACACAGTTTCATAGCATTTCCTAGGCTTAAAGCCAGGAAAATGCTACAAAAAAACCTGTAGCAGCTTTTTGCCTATAAATTCACTTTTTTCAATTTTTAAGGAGGGATAATGATGCTGGTGATGTGTCATCACTAGGTTGACACCATGGAACAATAAGGAAGTAAATTTTTTGGGTGCAGAAGCTACTTTTTAGATGCTACTAAATCTCACTATGAAACTGTCATGTTTTCGTAGCGAGCTGTTTTTGAAGGTTTTGAAGCAGCTTAATGGAATTTTTGGATAGCTGGACACCTCCAACATGTCAAGGGACCTTAACATCAAACATTTATGACTAGAAGGAAGTGTTGTGGAGATAGGTCATCAGCTAAAGCTCTCGTTGAAGATAAGGATTATGCATTGCTGAAAAATAGGGTTTTATTCCACATGTATAAGAGGGTTTTTAATATGTAAAGGTGGTAATGAACATATCATCTATCATTCGAGCATGTGATGCTTATTTTTAACTGACATGTAATTGTTTCACAAAGATAAGGTAGAATATGTAATAAATAGGAGTTACACTCCTATTAGGAGATGCCTTTTTAAAGGTGTAGCTGTCATTTTCTTGTTAGAAGTCATATTTTTTAGTTATGTGATGTATCATAGGAGAATTCGATGAATCTAGCCACCAGGAAGATCATCCTTGATGCAAAGAAAATCTATTGAAAGACAAGGCATCAAAGTAGTAAGGGGTTGGAGATTTTTTGCACTAAACTGTTGCTTTTATGTATTTGACTTATATCAGTAATATAGAGTGACTTTCTTCTTGACAGACTTGAGATTCTCATGGGGTTTTTAATGTCTTATTGATCTACATCTTATGTTATACCAGTTGTAATATATTTAATTTCTATTACTTATAATTCATAACTCTATGCTCTGACTTCCTTTAGTAATTAAATTACTGTGTTGCCCTATGTTTTACATGTGATTTTCCTCTGTTAAAGACCCCTATCTGCCTCAGATTCCATGTCAAGAAACCTTGCCACTGAAAATACTGACTTTTGACTCCATAAGCCCAATGGTAGTAATATTGCATTCTTTCAACCTACAATCATAAAAAAACAAGATACAAATCCTATAGAGTTAGCCATCTAGCACTATCATTAACCAATATCATTAAATCCTTTTGAGAGAGCCCTCTTAGACTGAAGAGGCTAAGCTTCAGTCAAAAGCTGGTTTGAAACAGTTACATAGAGTTGTCTGATCAGCAGCCAATCAAGTACAATTTTGTGATAACACATTCTCAACTCGACCCAATCGAAGTTTGAAGTGCCCTGACGACTCTTTTTCATGTTGAACTTGAACTATAACTTAACCAACGGTTTCAAGTTGATTGTTCTTCTCGACTTTTCCATGTCGCTATGACCATGCATAACAACATCCTTCCCAAGAAGAATTCAATGGCATTTATCTGCAAAATTCCTTACCAAGGATAAAATCCAAAAGACTTTGACATAAACCAATACAAGCTGAACATGGCAAATACTTGTAGAAATTGAGTGATGAACACATTTGTACATACAAAATATGTTTACATTTGTTATGAAACCAACTCCAAAATTAGAAGAAAAGAGAGATCAACGCCTTAGAAATCATCCACTTCGAGGGGGCAACCTCCAATACATTACATAAATGAATAATTCTTGGATGATACAAATGAAAAAAACCTCCTTCTATATATAGGAGTCCATGGGGCCACAATATAATGCTTACCGACCTAACAATAATAATGTAAGGGCACAATAATAACAATATTGGGGTTACAAGGGTACAACAATAACAATAAGGGGGCTACACTAATAAAAATAAGGGACTAAACTAGTAATATAGGGACCTAACATGCCCCTCTCTTGCAAAAAAATTTTCTCCTCAATGCTTGAGTAGCTCTGGGTGCTTCTGTATAAAATTCTCATCCTTCCATGTAGAATCTTCAATGGGTAAGTTCTTTCACTTGATGAGATACTCTGAAATTGATCAATTTCGTAGTTATCGAGTTCTTGTTTTCGTGACCACTTTAGGTTCCAATATGATTTTTACTTCCTCATCAAGTTCTGAAAATATTGTTTGAACTAGAATATTTTCACCTATAACCTTCTTTAAGCATGAAACATGGAAAACTGGATGCACTCGCGAAGAAGCAGGAAGCTCCAATTTGTATGCCATAGTACCAATATTTTGCAACACCTTGTAAGGACCACAATACTTTGGTGATAATTTATTATCCTTCTTAACTTGCTTGAGGGACATTTGTTTGTATGGTTGTAGCCGTAAAAAAACCTAGTCTCCTACATCAAAAATTATCTCACTGCGATGTTGATCTGCCTGTTGTTTCATTCGATTTTGTGCCAAATTTAGGTTATCCTTTAAGAGTTGGAGAACTTCTTGTTGATGCTCGATGTGATCTTCCACTGCTTGAACCTTAGAATTTTCTCTTAAATATGATGTGATGGACTGTGGATGATATCCATAAAGTGCCATAAATGGGGTCATTTTTGCTACAGTATGGAAGGAAGTGTTATACCACCATTCAGCGAGAGGTAACCACTTGACCCATTTTGTTTTTTTATAAAATACAAAACAACGAAGATATCCTTCCAAACATTTATTCACTATCTCAGTTTGACCATCGAATTGAGGATGATAAGATGAGTTATGAGCTAGTTGAGTACCCAAACAAGAAAATAATTTTGTCCAAAAATTTCTTGTAAAAATGGGATCTCTGTCACTTACTATCTTCGGGTTTCCATGTAGCTTTTGAATTGTTTCCATAAATGCAGTAGCAACTGTACTCGCTTTAAATGGATGAGATAATGCACAAAAGTGTGCATACTTTGTAAGTCTATCAACTACCACCATGATGACACTCCTTCCTTCGAACTTAGGTAAACCTGTGATAAAATCCATTGTAAAACATCCTCCCAACGTTGACTTGGAATGGATAAAGGTTGTAGAAGACCGAGTCTTAATTGTCTCAACTTTTATTTCTTGGCAAACCAAACATTCCGCTACAAACTTTGAATCTCCAGTTAAGGCCATCCCAAAGAATTCTTTCTTCACCTGTGTGGTAAGTTTTTAAAATCTGAGTGTCCTCCTAAAGGAGAAGTGTGCAATTCCAAAATAATCTTTTGTTTTAGTTGGGAATGATTACAAAAATATAAGCGATATTTGTATCATAAGGAATCATTTTTTCAACTAAATGTATTAGATGTACTAGAATCTTCTTGCAGCTTTTGAATGAGTGTCCACACTTCTTCGTCCTTCTTCCATTCATCCCTTGCTTTGGTTATCAAATCTAGTTGGATAATAGAAATGGCACAAAGTAATGCTTCCACATTTTCATCCTTTCTTGAGAGTGCATCTGCAACAACATTTAGCTTTCCTTTTTTGTAGATGATTTTAAAGTCATAACCCAACATCTTTGTGATCCATTTTAGCTTCTCTTCTGAAGAAAATATTTGTTCCAAAAAGTGTTTAAGATTATCATGATCAGTTTTTACCTTGAAGTGTCTTCCCATTAGGTAAGGTCACCCTTTCTTTAGTGCATGTAGTATTTCCTTTGATTGGGCGACTTTCAAAAGTAATGTTTCTTCCTTCTTGCATTAAAACAACACCAATTCCATTTCCTGAGGCATCACATTCCACAATAAAGGTTTTTGTGAAGTCTGGTGTAGCTAAGATCGGTGATAGGCACATTGCCTCTTTAAGATGTTCAAAGGCCTTAGTTGCTTCAAGAGTCCATGAAAATGCATATTTCTTCAATAATGTTGTTAGGGGTGCTACTATTCTTCGATAATTCTTAACAAACTTGCGATAATACCCTGTTAACCCAAGAAAACCTCGCAACTACTTTATGGCTGTGGGGACTTTCCATTACTTAATGGCTTTAATTTTGTTATGGGTCTACCTTAACACTCTCGTGAGATACAATATGACCCAGATATTCCACCTCTTGTACTCCAAAGAAACATTTGGATGTTTTTACATATAATTGTTTCTCCTGCAATAGTTTGAGCACCCTATCAACATGTTGAACATGATCCTTCCAAGACCTACTATAGATTAGTATATCCTAAAAAACTACTAGCACAAATTTTCTAAGGAAGGGTTTGAAAATGGAATTAATCAACCCTTGAAATGTAGAAGGTGCATTGGTAAGGCCAAAAGGCATGACCAAAAATTCATAATGATCCTCATGAGTTTGAAATGTTGTTTTCAGAATATATTCAGTCTTCATTCTAATTTGATGATACCCTGAATAAAGATCCAACTTGGTAAAATAAATTACTCCATGTAATTCATCCAATAATTCATGAATCACAGGAATGGGAAATTTATCATTAATGGTGAGCTTATTTAGCTCCCTATAATCCGGACACATGCATCATGATCCATCCTTCTTGTGCACCAATACCACTGGAGCAGAGAAAGAACTTTGACTAGGTTGAATTATACCAGCCTCTAACATTTCTGCAATCATAGTTCAATTTCACTCTTTTGGACATAAGGATATCTATAAGGCCTGATGTTTGGAGGAACACTTCCTAGAATAAAATGAATAGCATGATCATGATCAAGAATAGGTGGGAGTCCTTTGGGAGTTTCAAATACCTTGGAATGATTGTCCAAGACCTTTTGGAGATCTGCAGGAATAGATGATTTTGATGTTGGAACTTCAAGTGAGCATAATTGTGCAATTATGCTTCATTGTTCTTTCTTCAGAAGCTTTGTTATGACATTAGAGCTTATTATATTTCTCAGCTTTCCTATGATACACCGTAATTCGACTTCCTTTCCTTTTGAAATTTTTTTAAAGAAAAGTTCTTGAAAATTAAAAGCCACCGTCCCTAAAGATTGTAACCATTGTACTCCTAGTACACCATCAGCACCTCCCATTGGAATGAAAAGAATTGGAATATTCAATACATATTCTGCCATGGTTAGTTTGATATTATGGCATTTTCCAGAGCATTTTATAGTTCCTCCATTTGAAGCCATCACTTGAGATTCCGGTGCTGGGTATAGGAAACAATTCAATTCCTTGGCCACCTTACAATGAATAAAATTATGGGTACCACCCGAATCAATCAACACTAATACCTTTTTCTTCTTGATATGTCCTTCTATCTTGAGAGTTTGAGGAGTGGTAATTCCTGCCAATGCATTACACGATATGGTCAGACTCATTTCTTCCTCTTCTAGGTTGGTTCCAGGTGTATATCCTCTTCTTTTGAAGATTCTTGTTCATTTTCTTCTTCCTCTTCACAATCTATGTAAAATAATATCTTCTCAGAACACTTATGACCTTTAGTGTATTTGTTATCACAATTGTAGCAAAGCCCTTTGGATCTTTTTTCTTCCAATTGTTGTGGTGTCAACCTTTTAGGTTGTGGAAGTCTAGGAGTAGCAACACTTCCATCTTTATATATGTGAAAGGTAGGATTCCTTGTCGCCATAATTTTACATTCAATCTTTCTTTCCAACCTGAATGCCTTTTCCAATGAATCAGGTTCCCAAACACGAACTTCATGTTGGATGATATCTTTTAAAGTCCCTATGAAGACATCAATCTTGTGTTCCTCTAGAATATCAGTTACCCTTATATTCAATTTTTGGAGGTCCTCAATGTGCTCCACCACTGAACCCTTTTTTTTGAGATTTATTAATTGGCTAAAGAAGGTGTTGCTTTTTGTATCCTCATAATGTTCTATCATTTCCTCAGTAAAAGTTGACCAAGTGACAATTTTTTTTCGGGAGCAAATCCATCGATACCATACAAATGTATTTTGTTCTAAATGTAAAGTTGCAATGCGTACCTTTTGTGTGTTTTGCACATTATTGAGATCAAAATATTTCTCCATCTATAGTATCCATGTTACGAGATCCTTGCCATCAAACTTCCTCATATCCATATTTGGAATATGGTGGTTCTTCCATCCAAAATTAGAGTTTATGAAATCGCGATTGACATTTATTGTGTTCTCATCATGAGTTTCTTCTACTATCACTACTACATTTGGCGGAAATTCCAACACTTGGTTCTGATGCTTTTGACCAAATGTCGGAAAATTTCCCAAATTTTTTCCATCCGGCCCGAAACCGTCGCTATACCGATGTCTATAGAAAAGTGTCGCAATACCGACACTTAAAAACGTGTCGCAATTGCGAAGTTTGGAGGAAGACGTCGCAATTGCGACACCATGGCCCAAAGCGTCGCTATTGAGATGACTCCAAACGTCGCAACTGCGACACAATGTCTAGGTGTCGCCATTGCGACGTTTGGAGGCACCCGTCGTAATAGCAACGCCTTTTCCGCCGTCGGTATAACGACACTTATTTTCGCGCTACATAAAAATACCAAACTTATATGCGCGCTACATAAAAATTCGAAACTTATATGCGCGCTACATAAAAATGATTTTATTGTTTTGTATTTGTCGCAATAGCTACATTAACGTCTGATATCATGCGCGCATTCACCCTCTGCTCTTGCAGAATAGCATTTGCCCTCAGCATTCGCGCTCAGCTCTTGCAGAACAACATTTTCCCTCAGCATTCGCCCTCAGTGTTCGCCCTCAGCTCTTGCAAAACAGCATTCGCCCTCAGCTCTTGCAGAACAGCATTCGCCCTCAGCTCTTGCAAAATGGTAAGTTCTTACTGCAGGCCCTTCCTCCTATAGTAGGGTTGACTCTATTTGGGTTTTTTGGGTCAATTCCATTGGATTGTGTTAGGCTGTAGGGTTCTCTCTAGATGTCAAGAATCAAGATTCAATACCCTCTATTATCTTCATCACCCAATACAAGGTTTAAATTTTTTCCAAAGAAACGCTTATTAATTTGGTAGCCATTGTTTCTCCCTGCTTTAAAAATCCTACATTTAAATGAAAACAAGCATTGCATTTTCAACTGCAAAAATATATTAGTGTTCAAATGTACATGTGTGCTACATTAACGTACGATATCACGCGCGCATTTCGCCCTCCGCTCTTGCGAAAGAACGACATTCGCCCTCGGCTCTTGGGAAACGACGTACGCCCTCGGCCGGTCGCCCACCGAGCTCTTGCGGAAACGACGTTCGCCCTCGGCTCTTGCGAAGCATTCGCCACCGGATTCGCCCTCGGCTCTTTGAGCAACGTGCCACTGCATTCGCCCTTAGCTCTTGTAGAACAGCATTTGCCCTCATCATTCGCCCTCAGCGTTCGCCCTCAGCTCTTGCAGAACAACATTCGCCCTCAGCTCTTGCAAAATGGTAAGTTCTTACTGCAAGCCCTTCCTCCTATAGTAGGGTTGACTCTATTTGGGTTTTTTTTGGTAAATTCCATTGGATTGTGTTAGGCTGTAGGGTTCTCTCTAGATGTCAAGAATCAAGATTCAATACCCTCTATTATCTTCATCACCCAATACAAGATTTAAATTTTCCCAAAGAAACGCTTATTAATTTGGCAGCCATTATTTCTCCCTGCTTTAAAAACCCTACATTTAAATGAAAACAAGCATTGCATTTCAACTACAAAAATATATTAGTGTTCAAATGTACATGTGTGCATCACTTGTGTAGGGTATTCCTTTTCCACTTTCACATTATCCAAGAATGTGTGCGGTATAGTTCATATTTTTTGTGATTTAGATTGTCTTGAAAAAGGAAAGGTAAATTATTTCCCATGGAAAAAGAAGGTTTTCCCTTTTTATAGGTTGTTTGGACTTACGTGGAAAAATTTATGGTATGCCTTTCATATTATGGTTTAATTTGAATTAACATATTATTCTACATGAAAATATAATTACTTATGTGATGTCCTTCATCACTAATTAAAATTATAGGGTTTCAATTTCCTAGACTCTAACTCATCTGATGCTAAATTCTAGGTTCTCATTGGTGGATCACTCTTCCATTGATTTCCTTTCCCTCTGGATCTTGTCATACTTTAAAGTCATCAATGATACATATATTATTTCAGGTATCCCAAAAGGCTTTATAGTAGAACATATTGTGAAGTTTTTTTGACACTTGAGGATTCTTTTTAGAACTGCAACGTGGTCTATGCTATCGAGTTATATATCAAGCAACTTGTCCTTAATAACCACACTATGAGGTAGGTTCAACCAGTTTGAACTTGTTGGGACATAGCATATGAAATTGTGTGATGAGTCCATATCACAGGTCTATTATGGTGAAAAAAGTGAAGACATGTAATGATAGTTATTATGTTAACATTACTAGAAACATTTTCGAAATTATCCATGCTATCAAGATGTCAAAATTCCAGGCATTAGGTGTCGATACTCGTAGCTAATAGATAATAATAATAATATAAAAAAATCACAACTTTATTCTTGAAATATGATTGTTACACATTGGTAACCTAGTTCATGAGTTACTATCACCCAAAGACTGCAAAACAAACTTAAAATATAAATTAAACCAACACGAGAATCCAACTAAGGGTTTCTCGACAAAATCATGCCATAACCTGGCATTTTGAAACCCAAATTTGAATCCATCATAAGTAATACAATGCAAACTCGGATGGATTTTCAATGCATGTTTGCATGCTACACTTATTCTCTGTCTAGATATCATTTTTTAAATGGAACCATTAGTCAAGCCCACAGTCCTTTTTATGTGAAAAATTTCGGCTCTATTTGAGCTCTTTTTTGCTCCACCACCTCCATAAACCAGTGTTACACGGGGTGTCGCCCCCCCACCTAGGGGTCTAGATTCCTTGCCCCCTCGTGCTCCGGGGTCTTGGGGACTTCTAGGGGATGTTTCCCTCACGCCCCCTCACGTCCCCTCACCGCCCCTTTTAGTTTATGGTTTCGTGTTAAAATTTGATGTGCCACTTAGCATATTTGAGAATCCAAGTGATTCTGATTGAGATGGTGACATGGTTGATCTTGATATATTCGTGCAGAAGTTGGATGCAGAGACTAGTGGGGCATTAACTTGAGCATTTATGCTCATTTATCAGTATGATGATATCATTTGATATTCATATGTTATGTTTTATGTTTTATGTTTCGGACATAACTTATTTGCGTTTAAGTTTTATGTTTCAGACTTGAGTTGTAAACTTCAGTTTAAACTCTATTTTGAATCTTGATATAATATGTCATATGATATTTTAAACTTTATTTTCATTGTACATTGTTAGTAGTTACATTAATGATTATATAGTTACAAACTTACAAACTTACATGCATGATTGTATGATGTATGTTTTAACTTTTAACTTTTAAATTTGTTTCAATTATATGATTCATCATTCCTCGATTTGTAATTTTATCATTTATGATTTATCTTTCATGATGCAAGTGTATGATGACTGTATATACATTCCTTGCAAAAATATAGTTACATTTTAAATATTAAATTTTATAATTTTTATGACCCCGACGTCCCCCCACGTTTCCTGAAAATTGGTAGGGAGCTTTTGCATAGGCCGCTCCCGTGCTCCCTCATCCCCTCGCTCCCACCTCTAGGGGACTTGGTGGAACATTGCCATAAACTTATGCAAACATATATCACGATCTTGGAATTCCATTACATATGTATGTGCCAATGTTCCATAATCATGCCCCATCATCAATTTAAGAAATTTCCATTGAATATCAAATTATGGAGGGGCGGAACTTTTTGTTGCAACATTTGGCTCAAAATCAGGGACCATCTCCGTATGAGGTGAATGAGAACTATAGATATTTGAAGAAGTAGATTAGTGCCTTTTCCTCTGGCCATGGAGTCATATACAGTCATCCATCACAAAAATTTGTCTTTGTTCATTCTCACCTTAAAAGTTGCAAAAAATCATGCCCTAATTGAAACGACACTAAATTTGAAAGATATAATAAAAATGCAAGCTAGAAGTGCCCTATTAATACAAAGGGAAAACCTTCCTACCTACCCTAACTGAGATAAATTTTTATTGAATAGGAAACATGATATTTCCTATAGAGTTGATCCAACAGCTTGTTAAATGTATGGGACTAAATCATGCATTTGATTTCCAGGGAATCATGCGCATGAAGAGAAAAAGTGCAGAATTAATGGAAAATCCATACATGCCACTTATAAAAACTACACCGAAAGGTCAAAAAATACTTAAGGCCTTAACTTAATTTGAATCCAAAAATGACAAAATAGGATTAGTGAAAACACGAGTGGTGTGGGTGAACAACATAAATAAAAAGTGAGGATACCTTTCCCCAAGATGCCTTTGTCACCGTTGTATGAAAACATGTTTTCCTTTCCCTTTATACATGCAAGTGAATGCATTATAGGTATGGTGTTTTCCCAGAATAGGAGAAGCCTACTTAAATATATCATTCGTGGAGTGAATGTTTGGGTGCCTTAATGTGAAATGACATGTTTCCAGGACTGAATTCAATGCAAGGCATATTTGAAACTCTAACTCTGTCTTCCGGTGTCTTATTAGAAATTATTTCAGTTTCATTTTGTGTTTTCAAGTTAGATATTGTTTTCAAGTTTTTACATTTATAATTTTATTGCAATGTGGCAGACTGATCAGAGCAGTGCAGGAACAACCCCGAGACGGGATGATCGTGGAAAGAGGCCAGCAGAAGAACATGTAAAGTGCCAGCATTGCTCTATCTTCAGGTATTTTAGTTATTTACATAATTGAAATAATATTAATTTTGTTCAAATATGTAGACACCTAGCCATGGTACGCCTGATGATTCCCTCTTTGAGGAAGAGCTTTCTTCATCCCTATCTCCAGTGTTCTTGTTGCGAAAAAAGGCACGAAATGCAAGGTCGGAATTTAATACTTTGATAGACGCGCCTCAAACACCTGAAACAGAAGAGAAGATAAAACAACTTATGAGCCAGCTAGAAAGATATCAAGTAATAATAAAAAGTCAAAAGGATATTTTTTTTGTTCTGCATGAGATGAATTGTGATAGTTTGATTTTTAATTTTACATTGACTAAACTAACAAAAATTTCTTTTGTATGTAGCGTTTTCTGGCACTTGCTGAACCCGGTGTTGGTGGTAGTGGGACACAAGGGCAAGAGATTGCCCAACAACCCTCTCATACACCTTCTACTCCTTTAGGTGCCAGCCAAGAAACACACCCTGCCCAAGCAGACACCCAGCCAACCGATGAACGTGTTGGCAATGATGAGGCTGATATGGCCAACTACATTATTGCGTTTCCTGGAGCTACACGTGTCAGCTCCACAGGGACCATTAATGGCACGTTTTTGGTGAACGATGAGGGTGTCCCTATAAAGCATGTACAACTCCCAGGTAAATTTTAATATTTTAACTATTTCATGTACTTTATCTAAAACATATTTATCTTGATTTTTATTTTTAAATTAATGATAATATCTTCTTTTTCTTTTGGTTTTATTCTGTGTAGGAAACAATGAGTTCTACAGGATTCTGGAGAGCCATGCGTTGGTAATTTTTGGCCCAACCATACGTACAGGGTGGAATTCCCAGAATTCCAACCTGAAAAAAGAACTTCTAGATTATCTAGAAGCCCTTTTTGGGGTCGGCACATTTGACAGAACATCGGTGGCTCAGGTAGCCAGCAAATATTTGAAATATACCAGGGACACCTAGAGGATGCAATTGTAATTTAACCCTAGATATGAGCGTCCTCTCGCAGTTTCAGAGAGTGAGTGGAGAGCACTCATCCATGACGGAAAAGAGAAAAGTGCAAAGAAAGAAGGAAAAATGCCAACTGGACCCGCAAGGTAAATTACAACTTTAATTCAATAGCTTTAATTTTCTTTATGTCTAAAATAAAAGTGTGCTACGTCATATCTGACTTCAATCTTTTGATGCTAGGTTGCCTGACACCTCAAAGGCAACCAAAGCTAGGATTGAGAAAAAGGGCCATCACAAGCTCGACCAGGGTGGCTACTTGAAATTAGCTGCAAGAATTGTAATTAAGTAGCTAAACATCTTATAATTAATTGTATCACCTTCCAACGTTTTTGTAATCCTATCAGATATGATTAAAAATACACAATCATATATAATGTAGGGTGATGACTTTGGAACACTAACTACAGAGGAAGATAAAAATTTTGCTTTCCGTTTTGGCTATCAAGCTGTAGTTGAACGTCGCAGAAGCTTGGGGCAGGTCCCAAGATCTACAATGCCTGATAAGGTAAAACATTAACCTTTCAATATTTTTGTTTGCGTCCATAAATTTAATGTCTAACAACTTTGTTTAAATCAGGGGAGCAACACTACCGACGAGGTAAATAACCCAGTTTTAGAGCCAGATGTAGATGATCCTCTTGTGCAACCTGATCATTGTAGTGGGGACCAGGCCGACAATGCTGCTATCAGTGAGGGCCGTGACGGTAATTAATTTCCACTTATAATTTTTTCTAATTATACCTTGATGGTTGTCCTTATAACGTTTTTTGTTTAAATGACAAAGAATGTTTCCCTTGAGGATCTTACCACCAGAGAGGAAGACAGGGCAACAGTCTCAATGGCGACAACTGGTGCACCAGGTAAATAATCTCATTGCAATTTTTTTTATTAATATTACCGAACTAGTTCAATGATATTTAAAAAGTGATAATTAAAATTTAATATTATCTGTTTTTGTAGGCGATGCCCCGTCACTAGATGAGACCAGACATCGTGACAACGCAACTAGGTCAGCGGCGACAACTGGTGCATCAGGTAAATAATCCCATTGCAATTTTTTTTATTAATATTACCGAACTAGTTCAATGATATTTAAAAACTGACAATTAAAATTTAATATTATCTGTTTTTGTAGGCGATGCCCCGTCATTGGATGAGACCAGACATCGTGACAACGCAACTAGGTCAGCGGCGACAACTGGTGCACCAGGTAAATAATCTCATTGCAATTTTTTTTATTAATATTACCGAACTAGTTCAATGATATTTAAAAGCTGACAATTAAAATTTAATATTATCTGTTTTTGTAGGCGATGCCCCGTCACTGGATGAGCCCAGACATCGTGAATACGCAACTAGGTCAGCAGTGCGGGTCGAAAGGCATGAAACAGGAGTAGAGCACGATGATATTGATGATGTAATTAGGAGCTTTAAAAATAGGAAGAAGAAAAAGAAAAATTGACAATGTAAAATATTGTATTATTATAAGACAAACGTTACCATACTTGGAACGTTTTTTGCGTTATATAAAAAACTCATTTATCATACTATTTTATGTCAAGCATTAATTTCAATGTTTCCTTGCGTACTTTTTGTTGAATTGTTTTTTTATTAGTTATTGAATATTTGTTTTTATGCTCATGAAAGTAAAAAATGAAATATAGATTGGGTATTGGGGAATTGAGAGTGATGTGAGGGGGGGGAGGGGCCATAAGAGCTTCCACCTTCACGTGGTTGGCCCTGTTTAGTAGAGAATAATTTATTGGAGCGATTTAATCTTGGAGCAAACCTCCCTTGATCCGGCGTAGCAACAAAAAAGTCACTGTTGACTTAGTTGCTACTCTTTCAGATCGTGGGAGGCTTGTTCCAAGTTCATGCGACTCCAATAAATTGTTCTTGAAACGAAGAGGAGCTTATTCGGGTATGTTTTGACATTTTCAACATATGTTCTAACATTATCATAAGAATGCATCTTAGAGTAAAAAATACTACATCAATTACTTGTATTTATTGTATGGATAATGATGGATTTTGATTGACTTGGCAGTGCAGGTACAAATCCTCTTGCATCATGAGCAATACAACTTGTCAACCAGGGTCATGTCCAGGATATTTTTGCTTGTGCGCTTGACCAGGTTCGTAATGTCCAATTTTGTAAGTTCCTTTACAGTTCATAATTCAATATTAAGCTTGTTCATGATTATTATCTAGGTTTTTTGTATGTGTTTTTTCATCTATTTGATTGTAAGCAACTATGCATGTTTCATGTTGTTCACTATGATTTCTCCCATTACCACTCCCAGGATGAATCCGACTTTATTGTTACATAGGTTACTTTATTGTTACTATGATTTCTCCATTTACGATTTCATAGGTTACATCATGTAAAGTTGTCAATCTCAGGTTAGTGATGAGCTTTAGTTCTCTAGATTTGGGGCTTTTCTGATATTTTCTCCCTCATGTCATTCCTGCATCACCTCGTTGTTTGAGCATGCCAATTGTCTACCACTTGTACCAATTGGCACATGTCAATCTCTGAGTGGTGCCACATTTCACCTATTTTCGGTGAGAGTTTAGGGTTTCTCTAACATAGCTTCAGAAATCTGATTCAGTGCCTGCTTGAATATTGTCACATAATACTCATGGTTTGGATTGATGAGCATGTTATGAATGGTTGGTTGATTCATAAGAACCACCCATATAGTCATCTTGAGATATTTCAGAAGTTTTCTCGGGTTTCCTTTTTCACCGTTTCTGGTGGGTGGGATGGTGTGGGGTGATCCATCAATACTGGTGCTCTTGTAGTAGGGAATTTGTTTTTGGGGATATAAAGGAGCATTTGATGTAGATATCCCATTGGATGCATTCATAGATGGGCACGAGAGGTCAAGAATTTAAATTAAAAATATACAACCTCTAGCATGGCAACCTGAAGGCCGCGAGAGACATTGGTTAAAGATTGTTTTGTGCTGGCCTTAATATAGTCTTGATTTCTTTCTATTATCTTAATGCAAATATATAGTCCGGTCTCATTAAAATGAGGATTGTGGTTGTATTTCTCTTTGGTTGTTTCTCTCTTAATGCTCCGGAAGTTGCCAAAAGTTGCGATAGTTGTTTAGTTTGCCTGTTACAACTTAAAAGTGGTTTTTAGCAATGGGAGTCATGTTTTTTAAGGTTCATACTAATATGAAGATCTTGTAATTCTATATTCGGCATAAGAGAAGATGGCCTCTGCTTTGGGCAGTATGACAACAATTGCCACATCTACCTCATTGGGTAACAATGGAAAGGGGAAGAAGTTGGGTGCAATGTTTGATAATTATAGCAGACAATTGTCTTCTCTTTCAGTTTTTTCACCCATTTCCTTTAATCGCTCAAGCAGAAGAGGGACTCTGAGATTACGCGACAGAGAGAAGGTAGTTAATACAAGAGCTATGGAAAAGGAGTTGTGCTTCAACAAGGATGGCTCAGTGACAAAAAAATTGCAGGTCAGAGAAAAAATTATGTTTAAAGGAAGGTCACCTGCACGTGAAACTTCATTGCGGTGGATCTTTCCTTGTCCACTTATATTCGATTTTAATGTGTTATTTTAATTTTTCATGGAGGGTTGTTTTGGCATATGGTCTGGCATTCAATTGCATACTTACTGAAAGCATTGTCAATTTGTCTTGCAGGCGGTGTGAACAAACTTGCTGATCTTGTTGGAGTCACCCTTGGGGCGAAGGGAAAAATGTTGTCTTGGAGAGCAAGCATGGTTCTCCAAAAATAGTTAATGATGGTGTGACAGTAGCTAAGAAGGTAATTTGTAGATGTGTGCTCTGGTTTTCTTTTTAACGTTGTATTAGTTCCCCCTCTTAAATGTCTTAGATTTGGTAGGCATAATTTGAAAACTCAAAGGTGAAAGGAAACATATTTGTTACCCGGTGGTCTACTTGGCCTATGGACTAGCCACATTAGAGTAATGCATAAAGCTTTTCACAACAATAAAAGGAAAGGGTTATGGCTGAGTCAAATTTTATTGTTATTGACGGTGTAATGAAATGTATCTCAATGCTATGGTTTTGGCCTTTTTATTGGTTGAATTAGAGGACCCAATTGAAAATATTGGGGCCAAGTTGGTAAGGCAAGCTGCGGCAAAGACAAATGATTTAGCTGGGGATGGAACCACAACATCTGTTGTTCTTGCACATGTTGGAATATTGAAAAATTCCCGAACAATGAATGGAGAATAAATCTCCCTTCCTCTAACACAGAGAAAATAAAAATTTCTTTGACAGGAGACAGAGTTTCAATACTTTGAAAACAAACTTCTGTTCCCTTCAATAACTCAAAAAAAAACTATTACACTTCTTCCTCACTGAGAGGGATTACAAAATTATGACTGCTACAAAACGCAGTGCATAAAACCAACTCATTGTCTGTTCAAAACAAGCATACTCTGTCTCTAAAACACTCTGTTGTGTTTTTCACTTTCGCACTGCTGTGCATACACTTAAAAAGTTACACTCAGTCTTTCACTTTTTACACACTGATGTGTAATAAAAAATTTACGTACTGTCTATAAAAAAAACTACCAAGCTTTTTTGTCCTTTTTATTTTTATATGTCGTAACATATAAAACATATTATAATAAACCCTCTTTTAAAAAAAATAAAATTAAAACTAAATTCTATGGCCCACCTTTCATTTCACATATGATATATATATATAACATATGTTTAAAACATATGTATATATTAAACTATCAAAACATTAAAGAACCCTTTCCGTCGGACTTCAAAAGTCTGAATAGATTGAATTTCAAACCAAATTCACGTTCCAAAATGGGATGCTGACGTCTACCTAATTTTAACTTGAATTCTCAATCCAATGTGCCCTATAAAAAATTCGGGTCCGGTTTTCAGGTTTTCAGATTCCCTTCAATTTCATGCGATCCAATATTAATGCTCCACGTGTCCTCCTTTTGAATTTACAAAAATGTCGGGTAAATTTCTGTTTGTTTAATTTCTGGTTGGTGAATTGAGTTAATGCTGGTTGTTGTGTTTAAATACAATCCTGTACAGAAATATGGCTGCGGCCGTCTACAAAAAAAACTTGCAGGAATTTTAAATGCGGAATTAAATTTCTGGATGGCATGCAAGAAACCTCCAAAAAAAAATGTTGCTGCTGCATCCGTCCTTCTGCTGCAGCAGTTGAAGTTAAAATTCAACAGCACAGGGTTTAATAAGTGAGGATGTTAAGGTAACTTTTTGTCGATAGTACTGGATTAAGATCATCTATTCATTTTTGTAGGGTCTTACGGTGTTTGGTTTTTTAGTTTTGGGTTGGGCTTATTGAGTCTAAGATAGTTTTTGAGTGAAAAAATTGCTATCAGGTATTAAACATTTTTGGTTCTTTTGTCAAAATTTATGAGCTTGTTAGGAAATACAAAACTGACAATGGTTGTATCTTAAATTTGTGGAAAATAATTTGAAATGAAACCTTTTTGCTTAGGTTGTTGCAGCAGGTGCAAACCCCATTCAAATTACTAGGGGCATTGACAAGACAATAAAGGCCCTTGTTTCGGAACTCAAAATTTTGTCAAAGGAGGTAAACGCTTGCCTTTTGAGTAGGCTGGTTTTCCTTTTTGCTGATGGTTTAGTGTATCTAATTGAATTATTTGCCTAAGGTATTTTTGGTTGCAAACTCCTTTTCATTTTTCATACAGTATTGGCCTTGTGGAATACATTTGATTGTGTGGTCTTGTTAGATCTACAACATTTGTAGTTGTTTAGTCTTATGGCCGAGGTGCACTTTTATTATGGAAATAGTTGATGCAATATTGTCATTTAATCCTTATTGCAGGGTAGCATGTTGAGAAGTTTCTTGTGAAACATTTGGTATTCAAAATGACACTTGATCCTATACAGCATCATGCACTTGACTTCAAAATTCATATTCAAAGTGTGCCCGACAATTCTTGCAAAATTTCAAATATTTATGTTGTTTTAAACCATTATCTTTTTCATGTATTGGATGCTGAAAATGTGAAAAAGACTTTGGTATGAAACCAACTGGTGAATAATTTCCAGCACAACAACCACTTCCAAGACATGATTTAGAAGTAGAACAAATGTTCTTATGAAGCATAGAAAGATATCCTTGATGCATTGTCAATGTTTGGCTAGGGTTATTTTTGGAGAAAATAACTCCTTATTCCTAGAATAGTGATCTTCAATACAAGTAAATGCGAGAGAAGAGAGATCATCGTGTGACGCAACAAAACTGAAATTGGACCCCCAAGGAGAGCTGGTGTGTCTACAATCGCTCTGTCAGCATTTTCCCTTGGTGTACCCCGTTCTTTTCCTCCAGCCTGAGTCTTAATTGACTTCTTCTTTCTTCGGTTTTATTTATCAAATTCGTAGAATTTGATAAATAAATACTATCCACAATGGTTGGACTTTAATTTATATTCCCGAATTTATATTATCTCCAATCCTTATAACCAATGTTTAACTTTCAACACTTTGTATTTATACTCCAAGTTTCTTTTTAAATAAATAACTTGTAATGAACTTTCGGCTCTATATTTCACCACCCAACCTTACAACAATCACGCTCCAGACTTATGCTAATTATCCGCCAATCGTTTAATTAAACAATTTCATTATACTCTGGCACCACCTATATATATCAATAACCAATCAAACACTTGTATCGTACCTGGCTATCCTCCGCACACCTTAGTTAACCTCCGGGCAAGTTCAACGTGCGACCACTGTTCGATGGCCCTTCTCCAAATCAACGACTCTTGGCAATTTCGCTCAGCTTCCAATGTCGGGCTTTAACGTGCGATGGCGCGGGTTAAACGGTGGTTTTCCGGGGGTCACTTCGCCACGTGTCGCATTCCCTATGGAATCGCTCGCAAATAGGAAATACCGCCTACTCCGCAAAAGCGGTGCGATATGGGAAACCCGCTTTTGTGATTCCGCTCGTGGTTTTGGTAGAGGGCTTGACCACGGGTGCAAGTCTGGTTCCGCTATCCTTTTGTTTGTTAACTCATGTCCAATCCTCGGGTCAGGTTCCGAAAGCACAACAATTTTTTCTCTTTATTAAGCGGGATTTTTATATTTGAACAGTTTTCACGACCCCGGTTCTCTACACAGACCTCGCCTTGGATATTTTTACATAAAAATGATTGTTCTCAATAATTATTTATATAACTTTTCCACATGTTTAGTGTGGTATTCCCATGATTTATTATAAATATATGTATTATCAAAGAAAACCAACACAAATTTTATAAGATGGGATCAAACAAAATTGTTCTTAAGTCGAGCCCGCCGGACTTCAAACGGCGATAAACCATAATTCAAACCAAATTCGTGTTCCAAAATAGCCTGCTGACGTCGGCCAATTTTGTAACGCGAATTTCTTATCAAATTCACCCTAATATTTTACGGGTCAGGATTTCCACTGCGCGAGCGGCCCAAACAAAGATCCGCTCCAATCAATTTCTGCCACGTGTCCTCAATAAAAACTTTCCCTGCTCCCGGCTGCGTGTGCATTCGATGGCGTTTAAGGTGATGGGACATGGATATGGCGATTTCATATCAATCGCATTAACATTTAACGTTGTTCAATTAAATTTTCACATCAAATCTACATTAATTAATTTTTAACACTGTTCAAGATCGGACCTCCACTCCTCTTAGCGATTCCGCACGCTCCAATTTGATCCGGCCTTCGGCTCTCATTAGTAATGATTAGAGATTAATTATGACGGGCATCCTTTGATTGCATTGCAGACGGGTCAACAAAATGGCATTTAGCCATGGTTTTTCAGACAAGCCGGTTGCTGGATTACACTGCCTGCTAACTGTGACGATAAGGAGAAGTGGCCAGCTGAACTTTTGCCTAGACGTTGCTGCATATTTGCATTTCTCTCGGTTCTGTCTCTGTCTGTCTTCCTCTGTTAATTGGAATTCTGCTTCTTCGTCTCCTCTTGTGCCCACTGCGCCTGAGATTGCACCCATGCCTCGCGTGCATCATAGGATGCGTTGCCGCAGGGGGAAAACTAGAGGTCAACCCCGACGCGCTCCCTCCAGCACCTCAACAGAGTCAAATTCCGGCCAGCCCAGTGATTATTACTTAGGTCGATATCCAAATACTAGGAGTGGGCGGGGTCGGCTTGTAGCATCTGGCCACCGTATGGATTCCCCTGCTCCTGGCTTCCCCACCGTTAGTTCACCTTCTCCCACGACGCGCACTGTGCAATTTTCCTTTAATTGCTCTCTCAACCGCCCAAGAATCACGACTTTAGTCACTGTGGTCTTCCGCGAGGAGGCCCAAACGGAGGAAGAATGCACCCGTCCGACGGGTCTGAGCTCGGAAAAAGTCGGCCAGCATTCGGGCCTTCAGGAGGGGAGCCGTGGCATGCATGTGGAGGTAGCACCTAGCGATCCTGGACCTTCCGAAGGATGGTGCCGAATCGTGGAGGAACCAGCGGAGGATTAGTTTGGTTAATTTGTTTTCTTGCTTAGCAGGCCCAGTTAATTGGGCTACTTTTAGTTTATTTTACTGTGCTGGACCTTTAAGTAATATTTTTGAATTCTGTAAATTAAACGTTCAAGACTGGTTTCCCCGTATGAGGGCAGTCTTCTTAATTTTTTGATTTTTTGATGACAAATTTTCCATGAGTATGGCCAGGCAATGTTTTTGACTTTGGTGTAATTTTATTCGCAATGTTAATAGATTAACTTTACTTTGAATTCTCACATGATTAGCATTTTTATTGATCTGTTCAAGGATTTTGGGTACTTTAATTTGTATTTGGAACAATGGAACGTCGGTACTCTATCTGTTGCTTTACTGTTCTACATACTGCTATTTCACTTTCTTATAGATGCCTTGGGCATATTTGAATGCTTTCTCAGATTGTCGATAATCTCCATGTGGACCGTTACTGGATTTTATATCATGTCCCTGTATGTGACATGGGGTATTTTTCTATCATTTTCTAGGGTGGGACTTCCACTTTTCTGGATGGATATTTGGGTTCCAATCTTCGGATGTGAAAATGTAATGACTTCATGGACTGTTTTACTTCATATAATATATTCAAAATAGCATTTTTTCTCTTCTGAAAAAAAAATGATTAATGTTTATCATTCTGCCTTCAAAACTAGCGATGCTAGTCTATGTTGTTGGTTTATTGATATGGTCTGATGGTCTTTTTATATTTTGGACATATCACACTCCTCACATGATTAGCGTTTTTCTCTGTTCAAGGATTTTGGGTACTTTAATTTGTATTTAAAACAATGGACGTTGGTACGTACTCTATCTATTGCTTTACTATTCTACATACTGTTATTTCACTTTCTTATAGATGCCTCGGGCATATTTGGATGCTTTCTCAGATTGTCGATAATCTCCATGTGGACCGTTACTGGGTTTTATATCATGTCCCTCTATATGACATGGGGTATTTTTCTATCATTGTCTGGGGTGGGACTTCCACTTTTCTGGATGAATATTTGGGTTCCAATCTTCAGATGTGAAAATGTAATGACTTCATGGACTGTTTTACTTCATATAATATATTCAAAACAACGTTTTTTCTCTTGTGAAAAAAAATTGATTAATGTTTATCACTCTGCCTTCAAAACTAGCGATGCTGGTCTATGTTGCTGGTTTATTGATATGGTCTGATGGTATTTTTATATTTTGGACATATCACACTCCTCACATGATTAACGTTTTTCTCTATTCAAGGATTTTGGGTACTTTAATTTGTATTTGGAACAATGGACGTCGGTACTCTATCTGTTGCTTTACTATTCTACATACTACTATTTCACTTTCATGGACTGTTTTACTTCATATAATATATTCAAAACAACTTTTCTCGTCTTTTAAAGTTTCAATTTTTTTTTTTAAATTGAACCCTCCGTCGGTCTACCGACGGCTTGTAGACGTCGGAATTGCGACAACCTAGAAACGTCGGAAGAGAGACAATATGAAAACGTCGGACCACATTTCGTCGGAATTGCGACATATTACAAACGTTGGAAGAGCGACGTTCCAAACGTCGAACCACATATTGTCGTAATTGCGACAGATTACAAACGTCGGAAGAGCGATGTTCCAAACGTCGGACCACATATCGTTGGCATTGCGACATCTTACAGACGTCGGAAGAGCGACGTCCAAAACGTCGGACCACGTTGGGTCGGAATTACGACGGTTTACAGGCGTCGGAAGAGCGATGTTCCAAACGTCGAACCACATTTCATCGGAAGTGCGACAGTTTACAAACGTCGGAGGTGCGACGGTTTGTGAGACGTCGGAAGAGTGACACTTGTTCAGAAGCGATGGAAGAAGTGTCGATAGTGCGACACTTTTTACGTGCGTCGGAACTGCGACGACATGAAAAACCACGGTTTTTCCACCCTCAAACTGTCGCTCTTGCGACGACTATGTGTCGGAATAGCGACGAATTGGCCGTCGGAATTTCTGCCAAATTTTCTAGTGTATATTTTCGCCATTTGGAAACATTTCTTGTATCAACTTTTTCAAACCTTCCATGTATGCTTTTAGATCATTCTTCATGTTTTCCATATTGTCTTTCAATTTTTCATCGATATTAGATTCCATGTTATCCATCTTAGCTTCCATGCTAGCTTTCATGCCATCCATATTAGCTTCCATGCCTTTCTTCAAAACTTCAATTTCATTTTTTGTTGCTCTTTGTGAGATCGAAATTTGGTGCACTTGCTCTTGTAATTTTGATATGTCATGTTGCCATTCTTCGTCTTCATGAGTCATAGTAGAGACTTCAGAAGGCTTAATGGGTGTTGGATTCTTTTTAGGAGGCATTTTTAGAACCCAATACTGATATCTATTCTACAATATTCCCTTGGAATCAATTCAAGCTGATTTTTCACACAAAATTATGCAATTAAAAAAAAATACACACCTTTTTCTTACTTTTGAGGAGCTCGATATTGAAACTAAATTATCTCTGTGATTTCAGATCTTCAATATCTGAAATTTGGCCCTGTTGTAGCTCTCTGAAGCTTCTTTCAAATGCCATAGGTCTGACAGGATTTGGATTCTTTAAGACAAAGTTATGTCCAATCTCCCATAATGACCTGATTATGGCCTTGTTCAGTAGAGCTAACTTGTACGACGTGCCATGTGTCATTGTTTCCTCCTTCAGATCTAAAATTGATACAAAGGAAACTACATTTCGTGTACTTATGGCCACTTTTTACAGAATTCCAATCTGATTCTCAGAGAGAGAGTTATGGAAATTTTCCCACGGTCACCTCCTTGAGATGAAATTTGGGAGCCTAAAAAAACTCTAACTTCCATAGATTATATCTCCAAAAATATTTCAAATCAAGCTCTAAAATTTTTCCATGACATACCTTAGGTTTTCTTCTTTGCTTTGTAAAAATTTCAGCTTCTGAATCCTTGTAGAAAAAAATTTATAGCGAAAATTCCACGATGACCTGTTTAGGTTAAATTCAGGATCCTGCAAAAATCCTTAACTTCCACCGATCATATCCTCGAACATATTGCAAAACAAGATCTGAAATTTTTCCATGACATTCCTCAAGATTTCTTCTTCGCGCTCTAAAATTTTTAGCTTCTGAAACTTCGTAGAAAAAATGTTATAGTGAAAATGCCACGATGACTTGTTTGGAGCAACGAAACCCTAGAATCCAAAGCTCTGATACCAAATGTTATGAAACTAGCTCCAAAATTAGAAGAAAAGAGAGATCAACGCCTTAGAAATCAGCCTCTTCTAGGGGGAAACCTCCAATACATTACATAAATGAATGATTCTTGGATGATACAAATGACCAAAACCTCCTTCTATATATAGGAGTCCATGGGGCCAGAATATAATCCTAGCCGACCTAACAATAATAATGTAAGGGCACAATAATAACAATATTGAGGTTACAAGGGTACAACAATAACAATAAGGGGGCTACACTAATAAAAATAAGGGGCTAAACTAGTAATATAGGGACCTAACAACACTACTCATACAACAGTTTTAAAAATGGTTTCCAGCATAATCAAAGGGAAATTCATTTTACAACATGGATAACTTGACACCCAAATTTTCCATTTCAATTAACTAACGACCAAGCCAAAATAGCATAAACATGCTAAAGAAAACATTGTTGCATGTAAGTGATTTATTCATGAATTATCACTTTTACAAATTACCCACTATGGGATATGCAACTAGTGCAAACAAGGACTTACAATCTTCAGCTGGACAAATAGTCTGAACAGTTCTTACCCAACATGGTGAGTGAACCCTCTATTTGATTTTTTTTTTCTTTTGATGCTTCATGGACAGGTCGCATCTTGTGTCACTTTTGCTTTTGTCGCTTCCATTTCTGCTAATTGCATGACTTGCTTTCCCTCTACCAGAATGAAGTTGTGGAAACAATTTCCAACACTTCTCGATCCAATGCCCAATGAGATTGCAGTGAGTGCAAAAGTTCCTTTGAGCTCTTCTTAGCTCACATGCCTTTTTCTTTGATTAAGTTTTCCTCTTCTCGTACTCAATCTCAAGAGACATAAACATCTTCTTGATGATGGTCTTTCTTTTGTTGCACTCATCTACACAATGGTTAGAAGAAATACAAAAGGTGCATGGAGACATTCTCCTCAACATGTCACTCAAATCAGCAGGTTGTTTTCCTTTAGGAGAAGTATTTGAATGAATAGGATGAGTATGCATTTTCTTGGCGTCCTTTGGCTTATGCTTCCTAGATGATGAAATTGCATGGATAGAAGAACTTGAATAAGCTTTGTCTTCAAATTTTTCATCTCTCTATGGAGATACATTCAAGTCTCTTTTGTATTTAGAGAACTAAGCAGGTACTAGTTCCAGATGCAAAGTCCAACACCTTGCCTTTTCATGTCCTCTTTTGTGACATAAGGTACATGATACAATATACCTGTCATCAAAAGACCATTCTTTTGGTGCAACACAACCCAAGCCTTCATACTTAGTTCTCTCTTTTACCTCTATTAGGTTCTTGATGCCTTGTTGATTCACACCAAGACCTAAGCCTTCCTTGTAACCCATCTTTTCCAAGAGCTTAGAGCCAATTCTTCTGTTGTGTCTTTAAAAGGCTGAAAAAGAATTTACATTAACATATGCATGTAAATAAGGAGCATATGCAAGCTCACCATTTGTCTCATCTCTTGTTTGATGCACAAATATGGTTTCATACTCCTTTTCGATTCTGAAGGTGTCCTCTTGGACTCTTTTGTTCTCTTCTTTCAGATCCTTAACAGGAGGTGCTGATTGAACCTCATACTCCACATCATGTGGGCAAAAGGCACAAACATGTCCATCTTCCATATTGGAAGGAATTTCTACATTAGAATTTTTTATGAAAGTTGTAGAAAAATATGAAGTTTGTGGAGAAGATGATGGTTTATCACCATTATTTTTACCTTCTTCCTTCATTGGAGAACCTTCTCCTCTTGAAGATCTAGAACCTTCACCTCGCAGTTGTGAGTTCCTCTCTTCATAGAGGACCCTAACCATCTCTGACATGTCCCAAAAAGAATTTTTGAAGCTTTCATCTTTTGTGAGGCTTGTAGGATCTCCTCCTTGAGACATGCTTACTGAAGCCTCAGGAATCTCTGGAGATAAAACTTGAGGTGTAGCTTGTGGCAACTCTAGCCTCCTTCTCCTTGTTCAGACTTGGGAATCTGCACCAACAAGTTTTCCTTCTCCTCTCTGGAGATTTAACCTTGTAAGCATTTTCACCCTCTTTTCACAAACACCACAAGCTAACAATCAACCAACAACTATGATACCAACTTGATCTGAATATGGACAAGCTATTTTTTCTATGTTAGCTTCCTCATCAATATAAAAGAAAAGTGCGCTTAAGGATGGTGTGCATAGATTTGAGTTGAACACCAGATTAATTCAATGGTTTCTTTTAAGTGTTCTTCAACTTGTATAATTCCATGAAAAAATTATAAAGCATGAAATCATCAAACACTTGAAAATAAATGTGCATCAAACAACAAGACAAAAATCATTGATGAAGGAGTTCACCCCTCATGGGCTACATCTCCTGGCCTGTCAACATGACTAGACCTCTCTTGTATTCGGTGTCAAAAGTACATATCAATTTTCTGCCAAATACATGTGGCTATTACCCCTTCAAGGTAATGTTCTTCTGCAAAGAACTCTCAAAATATCAACAACACAACATGTCTCCTACAGAGATGATATTCTTTCATTGATGAGAGCTTGAAGCCCCTCACATACACCCTTCAATTCCACACTGAAGAATACAATAAAGAACTTCATGAATAAAGAAGTCAAACCAAAGTTGAACCATGCTAGTCACAACTGCTATAAAAAGTGTTCTGGAATTGGGAAAGCCCCTACAAGGTCTCCTCCATGCTCAATAACTTCCAAAACTGCCTCAAACATATGATTGATCCATACACCTTACTTTTAAAACCTGCAATATGACCCTGAAGATGTGCTCAAATTAGTAAACAGAGATTACCAATGGATTCAAAGCATCCAAAAACCCCTAAGTAGCCTCTTATGGCTCTGCAAATGGTCTTCAGGTGAAGCAGACATGGCCTCCTCTACTGGTGGCCCTGGGCATATTTAATCTTCAAACTGGAAAAATCACTTCTAGAAATGTTCCTCTACCTCTGAAACCTGCACCAAACTGCTCAAAATATCAAAATATGCTAGGATAGACTCTTTCTGAGCCCAATTTGGTTGAAATTTTCTCAAGTTATGTCTTATTCAATTTTGGCCTAGGAAATCCCTCCAAAACTTGAGAGAACTCCAGTTAACTCTGACAAATTTGGAGTTCCACCGAAAATTGCAGACTTCGCCAAACTGGCCGCCAAGATAAGCTGGGTTAAGTATCAGATATGCATAGTTTAATTAAAGATAAGTGGTGGTTTAGTGCGCTAATCGTACGTTTAACAAATCCACATTTAAAATGTGATTAACATTATTAAAAAAAGTTTTAACGTTAATTAAATACCTTAATCTCTGCCATTAAGGATAGTCCCACCGGTGGTCGTAGAAATAGGTTCTATGGAGTGGGGCTAGCTCCACTTTACCCCCACCAACGCATAATATGAAATTTAAATACAACCAAAGTCCTTTGTATGGTAAGAAATTATATGCGGGTATAGTGGTATGTTGTGTGGTTTGTGTGGAGAGGTCGTGGGGTCGACCCCGACCTCCACCCGGCCTCCAATATAAAATGTTCCCATATATATATGAATGACTTTGACCTTTGACATAGCCAATTTTCGGCATTTAGGAGAGGGCACATGGCGACCTCTGGGCTATCCACATGTCGTGACCTCATTGGTCTGACCCAAACCAATCAAATTGCGACAAATCACCATAATTTCAACCAACCACCAGCTGACACTTGTTAGCACTTGATTGGAACAACTGGAGGAATATTCTGAGAATATTCCAAGGAATATTTTGAGAATGTTCCTTGGAATATTCTTTTTTTTTACTAGGCTGCCCAGTCATCATCCTGTCAATTCTGCACAAATTTTAGATGTTTGTGAAAATGGACAGCAAGCTCTAACTTTCACATACGAAGTCAATTTTCAATGAAACGAAGTGCACTAGAGTCAAGGCGACGAGACCTATTCGGTCGTTCAGATTTCAAGAACTTTGATTTTCAAGCTTAAATTTGAGCTCATGATCAATATGGTGTAATGAGAAATAAAACCAAAGTGTTTAACACAATTTCCAATAGCTACAATGATACAAATAATCAAATTAATAATCAATAATACACATGGTATAAGTTTTATTTCTTAACTCAACAAAATATATTTGGACAGTTGTTTCGAAGTTTTCGCTAAAGCTTGTGGTGATTTTCTATACCATTTTGAATAATTGCGGGATTTAAGCTTATTTGCAATCATGATCTTTTTAACAATTTGAACACATGACTTTGTACAATCATATACCATAAAGATTTTACAATATGATGTATTGCTAGTCAGAAATAGCCATGAAATTGAGAAGCTTCAAGGGAACATGGCCAATACTCAAGTCTGGAAGTTGATGTGAACATATAACTTTTAAGCTATAGAACTAACATGATAAGGGAAGGTAGATTTTTTTTGACAAATTTGGTTGTGTAGGCTTCAAATTTGGTGAATTTTGAATTTAACTATAAATTTTGCTAAGTGGGGTGACTTAACATTGAATAAGACCAATATTCCAACCAAACATGGATTCAAAAATTCACATGGTAACCATGGAGTACTTATGATCAAGTCTTGTGGAGCAAGACTTTCATTGGTTTTTAATAGAACCTCATGTAATTTTGCTAAGTCTAGACTCTATATTTTTAGCAAACACACACAACAACCAAATTGAAACAAGAAACCTCAAAAATAAAATGCTTAACATAAATAAGAAATCCAACAAAAAAATTTATTAATATATAACATTTAGTAGGTCAAACTACCATGCAATAAGAAAAATATGCCAACCAAATAGGTGTATAATCATATTGCAAAAGAAAAAGTACATATAATCATATCGCAAAAGAAAAACTACAAAACCAACAAACTTCCAATCCCTTTAGAATAGGAAACACTCAAAACACTCAACTATCCAAAAAAAAAAAAGTGTCCACACAAGTAGAGCCCTGGCGCCCTTTATCAACCTTTAGAGTAGAAAAAGCCAACAAACAATAATAAAAATGTGATTAAAACTATATAAAATATGACACTAAACCCTCCACCATCCAACACATAAAGCTCCCATGCCCAACACAAAAAATGGCAAACAAAAAACTTCATACTTAAATTAACAAATGACTAAATCTATAAGAGAAACATCCAAACATCTAATTCCTACCAAAAACAAAAATACAAAACAATTGCTCACACATAAGGAAATAGTGACATTGTAATGGTAGATGAACGTATACGAAAAGATGATATTGTAAGAGTAGATGTATCATGAAATTTTAAACAAATGACCTTTTATAGATAATTAACAATATACTTTATAATCAAATGTTCTATCACCAATAAATATTATTATTATTACTAATAAACAAATAATGAGTAATTCTCTTTCCTGAAACACAATATTCATTTCATGTTTTGAAAAAAAAAGAGATATCATTTAAGTAATAATCAAGCTTATAAATAAAATCACCAATTAAGGAAGAGTTCAACCATTGGAAAATAAAGGAATATGTCAAAATTTTAAGAGGGTTATAGAAATTTAAATAGTATCAAATTTATAATAAATAAAAAGATTATTTAATTAAAAATTTAATTATGGAAAAGGTGAAAGGAATATGGCCTTAATGGTTAAGAATATGTGTTTTCTCTTAAGAGGTTATAGGTTTGAAATCATAAGGGTAGAGTATGTATATCTCTGTAGATTTGGCAGAGAGAGGGTGAAGTATGTGGGTAGAGTGTGTATGCCTTGCAGAGGAGGTAGAGGGGGTAGAGGTGAGTCCCTTATCCCACAAACAAGAGGTCACATACACCAATTTGATGAGCTGAGTGCCTTGTCCCACAAACAAAAGGTCTCATACACCAATTTAGTGTCTGACTTGACCACCTTAAAATTGCATAACATTAAATTTTTTATTTTAAAACCATAAATTTCCCATTATTCAATACTACAGGTAAGATAATTTAAATTATTACATCCCTTCAAATAAATTTCCATAACCATACCCCATACTCCATTGAAGTGTGCATAACACTAATTTCCGAAAACTGTGACAACCATTTCATGAAAATGACTAACCCGTGACAATTCAATTCACAATGAGACAATTGAATTTTATTGAGAGATATACAAAGAGTTACATAAATTCGATACAGAGAGTGAAGCTTATCACGATTTCCATGCAGCTTTATTTCTGTCACAGACTGAGTACCGCTTATTGGAGCTATAAAACATTAAAATAATACCTTAATAATACATCTCCACCAACCAAAAACTTTACAGATCACATGGCTGAAAGAAAATTCAATGAATAAAACTGAAGGAGGAGGGGAGGAGTTAATGAGGAGCGGCAGGATTAAATGCGGTGCAGTCCCTCCGAACGTTCCCCTGACTGGTATTACTCTTCACTCCAACATTGCCGAGTCTGACCATCGAAACGATGAAATTGGAGAAGAAAATGTCCTGTGAGAGAGCGAAGCGGTTGACCAACTGTGCCGTAAAATTGTTACGAACGAGGTCCTGATCGGAAAATAGCAGACCCTGACCAACTTTCAAGTTCCGGAAATACTGGTTGTCGAAATTAAATGGGGTGATGATATCGAAGGCCTGGAAATCGTTGGGATTTCCGCCCGCTGGGCATCTCTGTTCGAGAGCCGAAGCGAAGGCCGTATTCAGAGCCGGGTCGGTTTTTGCGGTGGACGAGAAATTGTACAGGCGGTTCGTAAATTGATCGCAGTGAGAAAACCCTACAGTATGGGCACCTGCAAACATTAATGAAGCCAATTAAATATATTTGTCGGAGCATTAATGGTGGTGGAGACAAAATATTAATTCTGAGCATTGATGGTTAGCACGGAGTCAAAATAAAAGCCGTTTTGATCTTGGGGTTTTGTTTCCGAATATATTTTCAATAATAGAAAATCACAATTCCTATTTAAAATAAATAAATGGATGCCATGAGGTTTGGATTGACGGTTCACCTTCCCAATAAAAATTGGTAAATATATTTTTTATATTATTTTAGAATTTATCATTTTTAAATAGATAATAAATTTCAACCTAAATATATTTTTTATATTATTTTAGAATTTATCATTTTTAAATGGATAATAAATTTCAAAAAAGTGTTTGAATTATGTTTTTTTTATGATCAAAATAGTTTCAGTATTAACAAAAACCTCTAAAGCATGCAAAATCTTGAAATTTCAGAGTTGTAACTTATATGTACAAAATTTTTTGCAAGATTTTATTAAAATATTGTTCAAATTTTCATGGCAAAAAAACAGACTAGTTAAACTACAGAAAATATATAGAAAGTAAAAATATTGTTAATTATTTTTTTTATATATAAAATATACATTCTTGTCTTGAAAGACTATTAATTTTCAACAACATAGTTTGTAACTATTAAATTAAAGCTTATCATATCATTTGCACTAATTGAATTTGAGTAAGGAGACAGGATTCAAACATCCTTACTATTAAATTAAAGCTTATCATGTCATTTGCACTATTTGAATTTGAATAGGGAGGGAGGATCCAAACATTCTTCTCAAACACACATAAACCTAATTGATTAAAATCTTATGTTTTTTATTTTATTTTATTTTTAAAATTATTGTCTAGAAAAATCAACATGGGCTAATTCGGATCCCTACCACTAAGCCTCTAGGTGAACCCCATACAGGGTTTTCAAAAAAGTGTTGAAACTCTAACCACACACTTGACAAAGACTTCTATCAATTCTGGCTGCCCTAGAACCTTACTAATATTATTTTAAAGAAAAACTTTGAACCACAAGCATCACAAAGACTTCATATCAGGGTGATCACAAATTAAAGTGAGCCTTCTCTGTATTTAGAAAAATACAAAAATCTAAAATAGTTAAAGCTCACTATTTTATTTAAATTATTTGGATTTCATAAATAAAAAACAATTAAAATTTTATTTTTAATAAATCTAAATCTAATTTAATATACTACATTTAAAATTACAACCATATTATAAAATGACTAATAAATATCAACAAACATCAATTCAGAATAAACATCGGAGATACTTCTTATAAATTTCAAAATTAAAAAAAATAAAATTTAACTAAATTATAATTTTATTTTAAATTATAATAATTATTATTAATTATAAAAAATCAATTTATTAAAAAAAAACATGTAACTAAGAAACATGATGAAACCATAATAACCAATAAAAATTAAATGTAACAAATAAAAACTACTATAATTTTTTTTTTATAATAAATTAAATTAAATTAAAAAAAAATTGAAAAAAAAAAAAAAAAAATATATATATATATATATATATATATATATATATATATATATATATATATATATTTGTAAGTGTAGTAGCACTATATTTTTTTAAATCTTCATCAATATGTCCAGGTACATTCAAATAAAAAATTAAATCTATAATAAAAGCCATAACATCATTAAACTAATACTCACACACTATCAATATAAATATTTCATAAATATTTAAAAACAATTAAATACCTATCATTTATATAATAATTAATTAAATTAAAATTCTAAACCATCTATTTCAAATATAACACTGTGATCGAACAAAATTTTGATGAGTTATTGCAATGAAATGGACAAATGCCGACCGGAATTGACAAATACCTGATAAGACAACCAAGTCCAGCACGGACAAGTTTAGTGCAGCAAATATCTCGATAAGTTGGCTTGCATTAGTGTTGGCCCCAGGAACCTTACCGCGCGCTCTGACAGCTTGCGAGACCAGGCCATCTAATCTTCCTTTGGGCACTTCCCAATTCGGTCCTCCCAACTGTCACAAATAAACCAGAACATCTTTAAATCTGAGAAAGGATTCTTGAATTTAATCTCAACCACTATGTTTACTGAGAACTCATTACCAATCTCACAGCATCCCTGGCTGCCATAGCGATAATGTCAGCGCACGATACAACCCTTGGGCAGGCTCTGTCCACAGCTTTCTTCACCTGGACGATAGCGTCGAAGGCATTCTGAGCTATATTGTTCTCAGGGAGATCCCTTTCTGCTGTATTGTTGGGCGTTGAGCTAATCATAATGGAAGCATCGCATCCCTGTCAAAATGCAAAGTCCAGGAACTTGAGTTTTGGAATGAAAATTATTTTAGTAGAAAATCTATCATTTATTGTGGATTTTTGGAATATTTTAGAATGAATAACTAATAGATAAATTATTTGGATTGTGAATTTTCTGGAATATTTTGGAATGAATAAGAAGTAGATAAATTATTTAATCTTACATTTTGTTTATCAAATTTTAAAATATTCTGCAAGAATTCTGTATTTTGCTTTATTGTAATAACATCAATAAAACAATCTTGAAAGAAAAGTCTGAATGTTGAAGGAACATTGGATGAAATATTTTGAAATGAACAACAAAAACATAAATGATTTGATATATTCTCAAAATATACAAACTAAAATATTGCTATACCTCGATAAAACAATCGTGAAAGAAGAGCCGGAGTGTTGAAGGAGCAACGACATTCGATTCATTTGCCAGTATTTTCATGGTCTCGAACACTATCGAATCCACGGCGGGGCACGAAAACCTGTAGAAATCCACTGAGAGTTGGCCGACAACGCTCTGGATTCCATGGATGAGTAATATTAGACAGCAAAAGAATTTCGCTGACATCTCTGTAGTAATGTAAATCAATAACGTTCGTTGTTTAAATCAAGATACACAGTTTCTCCCGAAGAAAACACAGATTGACAATATATCTTAACACCCACTTCGGTTAAATGAAAATCTTGCATACGGTAATGCTTGCTACACTGTAAATTTCTTTCTAAAATACCGTCACGGTGATATATAGGGCACCCCAAGTGCAGATATTCCTTTGACCAACGAGCTGAGCAATATTCTCTGAATAATCAGAATATAGCAGCGATTGCTTTTGAACAAGAAATAGACCTGAGAAAAATGCAGTCCGTCAAATATGCCCCTTTCTGCGTCATCTGCCCAGAATTTGTTTCTGTCTATAAAGAAATGCAAGCCTGACTTTGAAGGCACTGTGCGCCACCATTAATAAACCACAGCTGGCGCCGAGAAAAAGAGAAACTCGGTGCCTAACGTGTCTACCAGACGTGAAATCCGCTGCGCTATATACACTTGCTGCGGATTTTGGATTGTTCACAGTAGAACCGTCTCCTCTCAGCTTGCTTGGGCAGCAATGAAGTGTGGATTCCCTTGTAGATTTACAGTTGGGTCTATTGGTAGAGCAATTAAATCAAATGTATGTCACGTTTAAATGCATTGACTTAGAAATTTCCTGACACTAACGCGGTGGCAATAAATGCTTCATGCACGGACTTGGGATTGCATTAGTCAAGGCAGAGGAACATCGCAATCGCTTTAACGTTCGGATTCTATAACTGGTTTCCATGGTTGAACGAATACATTAGGATTTTGCATGTTATATAGGCATTTAATGTTTACAACCTCGATCACTGTCAAGATTCAGCCGGCGGGAGGTGACAATGGGTTCAATTTCCACCTACCACCGAAGTTTATTACGTTCACGTTTTACCATTACCTTCTACACTACGAGAATAGAACGAAACCAGCGACTTCAAAGGAACACAAGTGGTATACTAGCAAAGAAAAGCTAAGCTGATAGGAGTGGGAATATGGAAGTAAGTACAAACAACATTTAAATAAATTATTATTAGATAAATTTAATTTGCATTTCGAATAGTAGCATTTAAAAAATTAGACTGGTTGTTTAAGAAGTTGTCTATTTAGCATGTGGAATAGCTCGAGTTTTTTTGTCGAAATTGGGTAAACTAAAATTCAAAAAATCAGATAGTTGGAGTGTTTGGAATCCATTTTTGATAGTGGAAATGGATTCAGTTTGATAGTGGAAATGGATTCAGCACTATCAAAAACCCTTGGGGCATTCAAAATACTAAAGTTTAACAATTGTAAACAAGATTGTGGGCAAATCTTTGCCGGATTTTTTCAAAATCATTGGCGGATTCTGGGCCATTTAGTTGCTTTTTTAGACTACCGTTGCTTAAAACTCATATCTATCTCTTTTCAGATTTTATATATGGTGAAATCTATGATTAGGTACAAATTTCAAATATTTTTATGAAAGAATGACCATGACTTCATGTAACCACTAGAGCCATAACTCCATTCCTTAGATGTGGATCAAACAATAATCATCCACCAAAGCTTGAATAGCTTTCAAATATGCCAAGTATAGCATTCTCTTGCCTCAAAAAGACCTAAACACTATGTATAGCTGAAATATTATTAGATCCTAGCACTTTCAACACAACATTTGGTAAAGTTCAAAGCTTTGCATATAACGAATTCAGAGATGTGACCCATAAGTAGTTCATGTATAAGGAATGGTTTCACATTAAAATAGTCCATATCATATTCTTTTGGTGGAAATCTTCTAGGAAAAGGGTATGCCCTAAACAATATCCTTTGCAGCATAGGCAAAGCCATATCTTCTAAGGATGTGAAAGCTATTTAAAGATTAGGATCTCATTAGTAGAAAAGTTCAAGAATACAACCAAACCATAAAATACCCATGCTATAGGGTAAAATGCTTGGGTTGTTGGTTATCGAATATTCCTCTCAGGGCTTTCCGGTGCCCGAGGCAGATAATAAGATTAGCTGTATAGTTCACAAAGAAGGCACATACATGTTCATATTAACTTAAAACAACTTGATGGAATAAGATGGAAGATTACCTCTTTAATGATCTTGAAGTCTTTTGGAGAGCACTAGACAGCGAAGCAGGAATCCTTCTTCACCAGCTCTAAATTTCGATTCTGCAATCAGTCAAAGAGCCTGTGTAATCTCTACCATAACATACATTTCCTATCAATTAAGTCAATATATAATAAACATTTAAACTATGCACATCTAAGCCATTCATCTTATGCTATATAAGTGATTTAAATAACAATGACAATATCAATGCATAGAATGAACAAAACAGATACAGTTCTATTGATTTATAAAAAGGAGGATTGCAACCGTCGGTTGTACCAAGCCCTCCTCAGCCTTCCAATTTCTCTATCTCTCAAAGTGGTGATGTCTTAATCAACAAGTTCTCAATGAACCTCTTTGACCTTTGACCTTCACACTACAACAATGATCTCTACTTCACAAGTATTCAAAAACTTTGACAATCCTTTGACCTTGAACCAAGACCCTTCAACTCCATTTTATAGGAGATGGAGAGAGCAATCATTGCCCTTCTCTTTCCACCAGTTCTGAATAGAAAAAACCAAGATGTTTCCTCAACTTCCATGCTTTTGCCTTCCTTGAGAGTTCAGTTGTTTATGGCAAGGTCCAATAAGAGATTAGTGCTTTGCAGTTTCCTTTTTGTACTGACTCTCTTGTGAGAAATAGCTGGAAATTCAAATCATTCTCCGCGGGTTTTTCCCGTTCCAAACTCAAAACATGGGTAACGCTGCCCTCTAGTGTAAACAGAGCATTTCCCTAGCCACTAATGCGGTCTATTCACTGATCAGGTGCATTATAACACTCTTGTGTTGTTATAGTGAAGCGTTACCTTGGCAGAAATAGGTTTAGTTTAGGTCTTTGTATTCCTTCCATATTTATCTTCTCCTCTGAGCTGATGAGGAGGTATTTTGACCTATAACAACCCAACTCAAAGATTAACAATATATGCCTCTTAATGTGAGACAGGGGACTCAAAAACTTCCCAAAAAGTGCTTGGACATTGGGGTGTCCATATTTTTAGATAGCATACCATACCATGTCAATCTAGAGCAGAAGAGAAGAAACCAAGTGTTTTTGACAATCCATGGAATCGCATGGCATCGCAAGGTGAAAAACAACGCCAAAACTATTTCAAAAGTTCTCCATGGAAGGTAACCAAGTGTAATCCATGGAATTGTATGGAATTGCAAGGTGAAAAGCAGCGCCAAAATTGTTTCAAAAGTTCTCCATGGAAGGTTTTCACACAAAAACTAAAGAAACAACTTGAAAATCATTAATATTGTCAACAAAATAAAAAATTGAAGCCTATAGAAAACAATAAACATTTCCCCTTTATATTTTCTCAAATGCCAAAATAATTTTGTGCATTTTTTGAAGATTAATGAAACATTTGAAGCCACTGATGATGAAAAGCACTACCTCTGATCATTTTTTAAGTGCCCAAAGAAATGTTTCCATGTTTCTAAAGATTAATGAGATTTTCCAGGCCAAAAATAATGAAAGACATGCTTTTCAAAATTTCTCAATGTCCAAACAACATTCTTTTACTTTCTAGAGCTACCCGTGAATGAATTCAGAAGAAAGCGATGTTTGGTGCAAATTCAGAAGAAAGCCTTGATCGACGATGGCTTGCACACCCTGAGAGAAATCACACAACATAACAATAGATCATTATGCTTGCAAGGGTTCCTTCTCGATCCACATAACAACATGCATCCACAATCCATTTGGAAAACACACCGTGGGCCTCAACCTCGTAGTACTCCAACAAAGACCACTTTCCTGTAGTGCAACAGGTTCAAGAAAACCTTTGTACAACATTCAATGCAGCAACTGTAGCAAATAAATAACGCTTATCCACCACTCTATCAAAGAAGATAAGCTTTCCTCCATCACCAGGCAGAGCAACGACACTCCTCTCGTCAACGCACATTCCAACACATACAACATGTGTATCTCACCACATGAACATGGTTCATGCACATGAACATGAGGAGTCTGATCGCCACACCACACTTATATTGTGCTCCCAACTGAGCTATCCACGCTTTTCAACAGCGTTCACAGAACCAAACATCGCCACACACAAATTTTTCACACACATATATATATATATGTCCCTTCGGTTTCGATGCAACAAAAGATCACGTCACAGACAAAAAACTAATAGGTAGAGATTGTCCGAAACAGTCCGCCACAACCATTAAATACAAGAACAGTCTACCACAGATCACCAAAAGAACTATTGAGATTGCAACAAGATGATGAGCTTAGTGGAAAGAAGTCGCCTTCACTAAGTGGGCCCGCAGGCTATTTTTGGCGCAAAGTTTATTTTTAGACTATGTCTATTTTTAGACATATGGATCATATTCTATGAGTTGCAGGATGCTATTTGTGGATGGTTGGTCAAGTTGGAAAAATATATGGACTTCTACTTTTAGACATATTGGGCGGAATCTATTTTTAGATTGCCAGTCTAAAAATAGATATGTCGAATATTATTAGCTCTTAATAATATTTGGATTCTAAACATTATCTTATTCTCTTGGAGCACTTCAGTTAAGTGCACAGATGTGGCACAGGAGCTGACAGAAGGAATTACGCTATTCCTAAGGGTTAATTGGAGCTATTGCATGGATACTTCAGTTAGAACTCATGTGAGAGAGTTTGGTGGAGTTGATTGAGGAAGTTAATGGAGTTGTGTTCAGTTTAACTAAGCTAAACATAGTTGAGCTAGTTGTATCTAGTCTAACTGATTGATACACTAGTGAGAGTGGTGTGAATTAATTATTAATTAATTCGCTAATTATAAACTCATTAATCAACTAAATAATACATCAGTTAACTTCAGTGCATGGACAATTTCAGTGGAGACCAGTGAAGAGATAGGTGAAAGAGCAGTGTGACTATCAGTTGTGACTATACTGTTGCATGGATTGCAACAACCGGTGATTAGAGATGCCAATGAGGATTGCACAGTACAAGCCAGGTGGTTCGAAGTTAATTATGAGCCATTATTCAGCAGTGATTGCGCAGTAGAGGCAAGCTATCAGGTGGCAGAGATTGGAGCATGTGTTTTGCTAGATCTAGCTTGATTAGTGTGTAGCAATTGGAGATTGTACTGAGAGCTTGTGAGGAGCTTTGTATGATGATTGTTACATGATCTCTATGACATATAATATACATATATTTGGGGTTTTCAGCTTTAAGCTTTCCCATAAAATAATGTGTTCATATGTGTGATTGTTTATGGTTTTAATGTGCGCATGCGATTGTTTTTATTTCCGCAATTAATGATCAATGGTAGAAAAGATTCTGTATTGTGCATGAAGTTAAAATAGTGTGTGATTAGGAGAATCTCGCTGGATAACATATCAGTTATTCAAATTTCTACAAGAACAAGACACACCTCCCACCTACGACTATGCCTCTATGCCTTTACCATGCTTCACGGTCCCACAAAAATTTTAGTTCTAAGGGCCAAGCAACACAACAAATTTCAATGCTTCACGGTCCCACAAAAATTTTAGTTCTAAGGGCTAAGCAACACAACAAATTTCAACGCTTCACATGCATAGTAATCCAAGTCACTCGGCGTTCCACCCACAACACAAACAAGATTTCAATACGAATGGAGAGATCGAACAACTGTCACAATTCCTCCTCTGAACGGTTGGCAGGTCCCACAAATCCACATGGCTCGGCGATGGCTCATTGTGGGCTAGACAAAAAGAAATAGTATTAAAATAATGAATTTTATAGGTGGTGGACGACAAATCTAGGAACAACGTCGTGAGGTAAAACTTCATAATAGAATGACAACTAATTTATTTCTATGGTGAGATATTTTTCTAGATTTGTTATTTTATATTATCTCTAAAGAGACAAAAGTGATGTTGTATTATCTTTGAATGTAATTTTTTATTGTCTCTAGAGAGACAATAGTTAGGAACAAAGACATTATCTCTTTAAAGACAATATGTTTTAATTCCAATTATTGTCTCTAGAGAGACAAAAATGAAGTTGTCTTTGGAGAGACAAAAATGAAATTGTCTCTTTAATTCCAACTATTGTCTCTAGAGAGACAAAAATGAAATTGTCTTTGGAGAGACAAAAATGCTTGTGTTATATATTGTCTTTATAGAGACAATATTTTAAGACATTTTAATTTGAGACACTCGCTTAAAGACAATACACAAGTTTTCTTTTGTTTCAAGTTAAGACAATTTACCCAAAACTTATCTCAAATATTGTCTTCAAACCCCATTTGTGTTATAGTGACATAACATAAGTGGTGCTAATATTTATGGTGTTTTGATAAATGAAACAAATTCACCCATCCAAGAGCAGGCTGCGAAAACAAAGAGAGAAATTCAATCAGGCTTAACATAATATATAATATATACCATGGTATTAATTTTCCATGGTCTTGATCTTTATTGTTTTTCTATGCCTGTCACATGATTCTCTCGCTTTAGAAATAACAGACCACCACCTATTCATTTTTATTTCTTTTACATATGTGAATCATTCCTTCAATCTTTCGCGCAACTGCTCCAGTTCTCTCGCGCACCACTATAGTTTGGGACAATACCTTACACCAAGTGTTCGCAACAACATTAAATGTTCCACACCTTGTAGCTCTTCTATCTCACAACATTTTACAACTTCTAAATAATGAAGCTCTGTGTGCTGCTCCAACTCTTGTATGCACTTGAACTTGGGACATGCCTTAACCCACAACCACCACAAATTTTCCAAAACTGGTAACTCTTCTATCTCAGCGAGATGGTCAAGAAATAGATTTCCAAGCTTAGTGAGGTGTTCCAACCCTTGTATGGTCTTGAGTTTACTACATCCAAAGACCCCTAACAAATACAAAGATGTCAAATGTTCTAGAGATAACAATTCTTCTATCTCATCACAATCATAAACATTTAGTCCTCTAATATTTGGGAGGTGTCCCAATGCTTGTATGTTCTTGAGTTTGCTACATCTATTGACTGAAAAGTACTCCAAATATGTGGATGTTTGAGGACAGGTGAGGTGAGCTCCTCTACATTTTCGCAGTCACAATTCATGAGACAAATAAGTTTTTCTGGACCACAAAGCCTTACTATTTGCCTCAATTCCTTACAGCTAAATAAGTGAAGTTGAAGGTTTCGGAAAACTCCTTCAGGAAAGGTTACCTCCCTTATATGTACTCGAACTAGTTTAAATTCCCGGAGCCTCTCGAAGCCAAACCTACATTTTCCATTGGAGCCGTCCAATTCATTCTACGCTGCTACTATTTCTCTTTCTCGTTCTGCTGTTTTAAATGGACGTTCAACCAATGAAAAATATGCTATCCGAAAATATTCGATATTTTTCAGCAGGAGAACATCCTGTGGTAATCTTTGTATCCCACAAGATTCCAAGGTCAACCATGTCAGTTGAGTCAACCGTCCAAAGGTATCAGGCAAGCATTTCAGGCCAAGACAATTCCTCACCCACAAAACCTTCAAGCTGTTGAGAGAACCGAGGGAAGATGGCAAGACATCCAACAAATGGTCCCCTAAATGTAGAACCTACAAGTTTCATTGATCTCCAATACTGCTTGGCAATTCTTTTAACTCGACATCCACCAAATATAATTTTTCCAGAAATTGTTGATGTGTGACCTGGGGAGGCCATCCTTTCACCTTGGGACAACATGAAAGATCCAAAAATTCCAGCATGGTAAAATTTCCAAGTGTCTCGTTGGAAATGGTTACATTCTTGCATCCCATCAAAGAAAGACGTTTGAGTCGAGTCAAATTCTCAAAATAATTGGGAAGCATTGCCAAGAGGGAACAATAAGAAAAATCGATGGACTAGAGGTTTGCTAGCCTTCCGATGGAATTAGGTAGCATAACCAAGCGGGAACAATAAGACAATCTGATGGACTGGAGGTTTTCTAGCTTTCCGATTGAATCGGGTAGCATCTCCAAACTGGTAGCACAAGACAAATCAATGTGCTAATTTTCTTTTACCTTTCCCAAGGAACCAGGCAACCATCTCATTCTTGTGAAATGTCTTAAGGCCAAGTATTTCAAAGAGCGCATATAACAAAATTCCTCTGGCAATGTTTTGATTTGGATAGTCTGAGATTTTGGATAGTCTGAAATGGAGGAATAGATAGCTTTGAGTTGGACAGTCTCACGATAATCCAAAAAAATCTCTTCAGGTCTCCTATGGACTTTCAAAAATCTAAAAAGGGAGAGTAGATGTTTAACTCTCGCAACTGGAGAGGAGGCTGCAATGTCCACATTTCCACTGTAAGAAATATTTTGAGACGATTCTCATCTACAAACTGAGATTGAAATAAAAAAATTATAAACACACAAAATTGCGTACTTGAGATTCTTGTTTCCACAAGGTTTTCAATTTGCTTCCTCTCACTTCTAAAACTCTTAAATTTTCCAGGGGAACCCAAGAAGCCATAGAAGAATAGGGAAATTTATACCAGCGGAGCCATATGAGATGTGGTGACCGCACCCTCTTCAATATAGCATCTACATAACAATATTTACTTGCAAGAATTCACAAACCATGATAACGATCTGTATTGAACAATGCCCTCTTATAGTATCCTAACAACTCTTGACTACTCCTTTTGTACCATGAAATTTCTGAATGAGTGGATTGATTGTCGTCACTGAATCCATAATGGAAATCATCGACAGGATGAATAGTGGAAATCCCACGAACTTCGGTTGTGACCTGGGTAAAAATGCGAAGGTGGGCTACACTTTCGTGAGAAACGTAGTTGGAAATTTCATTTTCCCAACAGTTTGGCCGAAGTTTTGAAATTAATTCGGCCAAACTAATTCTGTCGTTTACATTGATGGCGTGGGTAAATAGATTTTTGGCCGGATATGGGAAAATCGAAAACAAAAGTTCGGCCGAACTAATAGTCTGGCCAAACTAATAGTCCGACCGAAATTTTTAAAATAATTCAGCTGAACTTTTTCTTATAAATATACTGGCCCCTAGACTGCAACAAGTTTTGGCTTTGTTACTGTTCGGTTGGTTACCGTTGCTCTATTGCTATCTGTCTCACTCTGTTTGTGTTACGTTGTTATAGGGGTGTTGTCTCGCTCTGTTTGTGTTGTACTGTTGCAGGGGTGTTGTCTCGCTCTGTTTGTGTTGTGTTGTTGTAGGGGTGTTGTCTTGCTCTGTTTGTGTTGTGCTGTTGCAGGGATGTTGGCTCGCTCTATTTGTGTTGCATTGTTTTAGGGGTGTTGTCTCGCTTTGTTTGTGCTGCACTGTTGTAGGGGCGAGAAGGGGAGAAAGTGAAGGTGAGAAGGTAAGGTTTATGTTTTATGCTCTGTTATTTATTTTTTTTACTGTTTTTTAAATTTTATTTCTGTGTTCTTAGGTTTTCTCTAATCTGTGTCCTCGGTGATCTGGGACCTCATCGTCTCGTTGTCTGCTCGTTGTGCATGCTCTCATTTTCTGCTCACTGTGCGCGATCTCATTGTCTCGTTGTCTCCGAATTTCCAGGTAGAAGAAAAAACATACCATGCATCCTCCTATTTGAATTTTTTGATTTAGTTGTGTTTATAAACTTTTCCTTTTATTCTTCTTAAAGGCAATTGCACATGGAAATGAAACCAAAGATTTTCATAATTTTATTTCTTCTCTTGATTTTGATTAGTATCACTGAATTGTTGGATGAAAATATTATAATCATACTGGAAAAGAATAAATTTAAGTCTTCATAACTTACAAACATTTTCCAAATGTCTAATTTCCTTACATTTTGGTTTACTTTTAGGCCTTCAACATATCAAATTATTGTCAATGAAAAAGTCTACTACTCTTAGTTGAATAAAACTGCTGCCTGTGATTTTCCTTGAAATTTTTTGTTCAGGAGGGATTTAAATCTCTTACACATACATATATGGATCCATAACCAAAAGAACAAACCAGGTTCTCTGGTACCCATTATTTTTTTTAGTGATCTAAATGGATCCAGATCCATGAGTTAGAGGACTGTTATTGCCTCTAAAAAACTATTCAAGACTTTTCTTCTACCTTTATGAAATCAAGCAATAAATATGTCTAGAGTGATAGATCTTCATTCAACATCCACATTAAAAAATCTATGGAAGATTGCTTCTACCCAAATCCTTATGAATTTTTTTCCTTCCTAAAGGACATTGAGAATTCCCTGCAGAATTTTCTATGGTTAAGATAGCTATATAGAATCACTACTAGTTAGCTTAATAAGAATATCCCATTTCACTATTATAAGCTTAATTATGTAGATTACTATGACAATGAGTATGATACACAGTTTTCTACATCACTTGTGTGACTTATATCGATATAGTCTTAGTTTGTACTCTCTCCATAAAGATTGAACATGGTCTGTTTCATCTAACTAACATGTTGTACTATCATATTACTGTGAATACGTGGTGTTAATTAGGGATAGAAATTACCATAAGTATAGTCTCTTTGTTTTAGCTCTAGATAATCATAAGTCTAGTGTAAGAGCTTAACCAACTTGCTGACTTAAACTAAATACAACTGTAGATAATCTATAAGTAGTAAGCATTCACATAATGAATCACACTTTCTGTGAAACGTATAAGGTATGATTGCAAGCATGATGATACAGGGAGTTACTGTACCATATCTAACAACTTGATAAGCATAAAGTTAGACTGAGTACAAGGTTCACACTAATCACATATGGAACATTACCTATATAAGCTTACTTATACCTATTCATTACTCTGATTACATGTTTAAAACTAGTCTGATCATAGAAGCTGTCATAACTGTTGTTACTTGTTCAACCTCTTTATATAAGCTATAGAGTCATTGTAACCTCATATTCAATGGGATTTGATTCCCTGTCTGTTTTAAACTAAGTAATGTTTACCTATATTAGATTATTGGAATAACGTAACCTATGATACTTACCTATATTCAATTCTGCATTTGGAGGGAGCAGAAGCTGTCGCAAGAGTTGTAGGCCCTCTAATCATCATTGAATTCCATAAACCATTACTCAACACTTCTCCATGAGGCTTCCTTGGATTTCCAGTGTTATTATCAATATGATCTACAGTTGTTGAAGCTGAGCTTCCATGGCCACAACATTGAAGCAAAACTAAAGCCAACACCTCAAACATGAGAAATATTGATCCTCTAAATCTCTACATCATCACCACATATCAGAGCTGTTTGCAGCTCCCAAAACATGCATAAACGTTACTGTATGATGATCATTCTATAGAGGAAATTACAATTGAAGGAAGAAAGTTGATATAATTATCTATAAATAAACACCAACCAGCTTAGACATAAGGAACATAGAGACAAATGGACATAATGTGGGCATAAAGTAGAACGGTCAGAAACATACAACTCATATTGATGTTGGGATTAAAGGAGGAAGGTATTTCTTTAGGATAGAAAAGACTAATTGGAATAGTTGGCTAGATTTATCTCTATATATGAAGGAATACTGTAACAGAAGAACTATTTAGAGACATGGCTTCGGCTTTCAAAAGCTGTGCTCTGTTCCCTGCAAAGGAAAAAGAGATGCAAAATATCTGCCTTATAACCTGAGTATTATCGTTCTAACTGATGCTTCTCTTTATTTTAATAAGAGCCATATTTTCATGGTGAGGAGAATGAGAAATCTGGTGATCATTAATGGCAGAGAAGGACATTATTGAGATACCCAAGTCAACACACTATTTTAGTAGTCACATGGGCATGAGAATAATAATTTGTTCAAAACCATAAACTCAAAGAAAGAAAACCTATATTAATACTACCTCTAATTGTAAATTTCTTTAGTTTTTAAGTTGGATGGTACTTGAACTTGTATGGAGGTGCATAATTTCAGCTTCATTTATTCATTTTCTGGGAACAGTGGGTTGTGTGCTTGGAGGGTTATCATCATGGATTTACTAGTGGGACCAGTAGCTACTTGTATTACAGTGAAAGGGATGGAAAAACTGGCAATTGAAATAAAAATAGGAAACAAGTTGTCATTCCAATTTTCAAATGTGAAAATCTCTTTGACCATTTTAAGGTGTAAAAAGTTTATGACTGCTTTATCTTCCAGGGGTAAGAAACATCTGTCATACTGAAATTTTCAAAAGGGCAAAATAGGTTAAAGGTAATAACTTAATTATGTTTTCTTTAATATTCCATCTCATCTAATAGTCACAAAGTTAAAATTAATTTTTATCATAATACATTGGTTAACAATTTGGATAAGGTATAATGTAATTATTTTATTTTTGGTTAATACAATGAAATATTGTTTTAGAAATAGATTTAAGATTTTGAAAATTTTATGAAGTACTTAGATTATGTAAAATTTAGTAGACTTGGATATGAATTGAAATTAATATTGATATGATATTTATTGAGATATATATTTATATTGATTACCTGATCTTGAATTGAACTTCACTCACTCCCCGAAAATAAATGTTCAGGTAATAAAGAGTCCATGTGAGCAGCATCCAGACCATCCCGAAACATATCAGCTTGTATGTCCACCTAACCTGTGATCTTCCTATGTTGTTGATGTGTATTGTGTGTTAGAAAAATCGCACATTCTCAACATTTAAATTTCCATGCATATAGTCTGATATTGTCATGAGGGTGAAGATGAATCATAGGATGATCTACTGTTATTGGCTAAATTACTATGTCCCGATGTGAAGTTAAACATTTCAATGTTAGATCTCAACTTATGAGATGTTGACAATTAATTTATGATTTATAATGAAAACCAATTAATTTTTAGCTACACATTAATTTCATGCCAAAATTACCAATTGCATTTTAGCCATACATTAATTTCTTCCCCAAAGAACTTAATATTGTCGCTTGTGGTAACGTACTTATGCATACAACAGATCCACCAAACATACATGCATATATTAAACATTAGTCTACAACCATCTTGTAGAACCTATCATGAATAATATCAGTGTATGGGATAATTGTCTTCACACAACTTTCACATGCACACAACAACTCCACCAGACATACAAGCATATATTAAACATTAGTCTAGATCCATCTTGTAGAACCTATCATTATATTTTCATTTATGTGTGCAGGATAATTGTCTTCACACAACTTTCACATGCACACAACAGCTCCACCAGACATACATGCATACATGCATATATTAAACATTAGTCTACATCCATCTTGTAGAACCCATCAATATATTTTCATTTCTAGGAGCATATTTATTTGAATTAAGTTCATAAATAACCATGTACATATCATTTCTCCCATAAACTCAAGGAAAAACTTAAGGATAACCATGTATATGTCATTTCTCCCATAAACTTTAAGGCATTTGCTAGTGTTTTGGGAGCCATGTACATTTCATTTCTATGTCATTTCTCCCATAAAATTTAAGACAAAATTTTAGGCAAACCATGTACATGTGTCATTTTTTCCATAAAATCAAGGCAAATTTTAAGGCATGTCATTTCTATGTCATTTCTCCCATAAACTTTAAGACAAAATTTAAGGCAAACCAAGTACATGTAATTTCTCCCTTAAACTCTAGGCAAGGCAAACTTTAAGGCATGTCATTTCTAGATGTCATTTCTCCCAAAAAATTTAAGGCAAACCATGTACATGTCATTTCTCCCATAAACTCAAGGAAAACTTTAAGGCAAGTCATGTACATGTCGTTTCTTCCATAAACTTTAAGGCATTTGCTAGTGTTTTGGGAACCATGTACATGTCATTGTATGTAATTTTTCTATGACTTTAAGGAATTTGGTAGTGTTTTGGGGACTATGTACATGTCATTTCTATGTAATTTCTCTCATAAACTTTAAAGAAAAATTTAAGGCAAACCATGTACATGTCATTTCTCCCATAAACTTAAGGCAAACCATGTGCATGTCATTCTCCCATAAACTTTAATTTAATATATTTTTTAAACTTAAGGCAAACTTTAAGGCAAACCATGTACATGTCATTTCTCCCATAAAATTTAAGGCAAACCATGTACATGTCATTCTCCCATAAAATTTAATTTAATATATTTTTAATGAAAATGATAGTGTTTTAAGGCAAACCATGTACATGCCATTTCTCCCATGCATTTCCAATAAAATTTAATTCATTTGCAATTAATGGTCATTTAATATATATTTTAAGGAAAATTCTAGTGTTTTTGGAAACCATGTGCATGTCATTTCTCCCATAAAGTTGGCATTTGCTAGTGTTTTTGGGAACCACGTGCATGTTATTTCTCCCATGCATTTGCAACAAAATTTAAGGCTTTTTCAATAAAATTTAAGACATTTTCAATAAGGAAAATGTTAGTGTTTTTGGAAGCTATGTACATGCCATTTGTCCCATGCATTTGCAATAAAATTTAAGGCATATGCAATAAAATTTAAGGCATTTCCAATAAGGAAAATGCTAGTGTTTTTGGAAACCATGTACATGCCATTTCTCCTGTTAGCATGAATTTTAATTGCAAGCATACAGAAAAAACTCACTTTAGCTGTGCATAACAAACAACCCTAACATCAAAGATGGTTGTCAGTTTCCTTAGATCTGCAGTTAGTGATCATAAATGTTACAGGAATCCAAATCTATGTTGTTAAAGACAGTAAACAACAAATACAAGTAAGAGTTTCTCCATGCATCCAATGAGCAAGACAAGAATATTTTTAAATAATTTTTGTATTCGGACACCTGGGAAGGGAACATATAAATATGTTACCAGTCCCCCTCAATGGGATGGGTTCTTGTATGTTCTCAAAGCTTTAGATCTAAGATCTCTCTCTCTCTTGATGGTGCAGAAAAACCAGACACAAATGGAACTCAAGGGGAGTTCACAAGCAAAAAGTAGAAAAATATGACAATGATGGAGGATCAAAGTAGACCAAAAGTATAAATCCAGAGTGATATTTAGGCAACAAAAGGTGGTGAGTGAATGGAAAAACCCTTCTATTTATAACAAAATATTGAGTTAGTCTAGATATTGGTGCATAATTAAAATATTATTAATGATGCAACCTTGACTGCATTTACCCCCACTTCAATGCATATAAAATGTGCTTTCAGTTAAAACCCAAATTTGAAGTAACCTCATATGCGGAAGCTTTTGAAATTTCCATATCAATTATTAATTAAACCATAATAAATCACCCACACATTACAAACCAAATGCATATAATCTGCAAAAGCATATACTTTCCCCAAAATCCCATTTCAACCATTTGCTGCTATAGTCATTCATCAAACTATTTCTTTATCTTTTTAACTCAGAAAATATTCACCTTATTCCAGTGCCTTTGTCCATAGCAGTGACTGAAAGAATACCATTTGCATCAATATCAAACTTCACTTCTATTTGAGGGACACCCTGGGGAGCAGGAGGAATTCCATCCAACTGAAAACTCCCAAGTGACTTGTTGTCCTTGACAAATTCTCGTTCACCTTGCAGAACATTGATTTCAACACTTGTCTGACCATCAACAACCATAGAAAACACCTCAGATTTTTAGGTTGGTAGTGTAGTGTTCCGAGGAATGATTTTCGTCATTACACCACCAAGAGTGTCTAGCCCAAGTGACAGTGGAGTAACATCAAGAAGCACGATGTCGCTAACATCACCCGCTAGCACTCCAACCTGGACCGCTGACCCTAGAGCTACAACAATGAAATTTTGCTCTTTGTTGGTCACTCTCTTGACCAGATCCTGAACAGTGGGAATTCTAGTAGACCCACCCACCAAAATAATTTCATCCAAGTCTTTGAAAGACAACTTGGCATCTCTCAAGGAATTCTCGACATGAGTCTTCAACCTGTCAAGCAAATCAGAGCACAACTCTTCAAATTTGACCCGTGTAAGGGTTGTCTCAATGTGCTTGGACCCATCTTCAGTGGCTGTTATGAATGGAAAACTGATGCTTGTTTGGGTAAGCAATGAAAATTCAATATTAGCCTTCTCAGCGGTTTCAGTTAGACGTTGAAGAGCTTGTTTGTCTTTCAACAAGTTGATTCCCTCACCTCTCTTAAAGTTGGATGCCAGCTAGTCAACAATTCTCTTGTCGAAATCATCTCCACCTAGATGTGTGTCACCTGAAGTGGAAAGCACCTCAAATACACCATCTCCAACCTCAAGCACTTAGACATCGAATGTACCACCACCAAGATAAAACACAAGTATTGTTTCATTATTCTTCTTCTCAAACCCATAGGCCAATGAAGCAGCAGTGGTTCATTGATAATTCTTAGGACTTCCAAGCCAGCAATCCGGCCTACATCCTTTGTGGCTATTCTCTGAGAATCGTTGAAATATGCAGGAGAAATTATCACAACCTTGTTGACCTTATCTTTTAAAAATAAATTGAACCACACATTTCGACTGCTAACGCAGTATTGAATCCCTTCCATGCTGGTTCCGCCTTGATCTCTCGGAAAATTGATTTTCCCTTTGACTTCTTCTCAAGCCTGCGTCTAATTTACTCACACAACTGTGAATATCAATTTATAAAATCACATACGTTTAAAGATCATCGATCCATACTAATGACCGATATTCATTCTATGCAAGCCACACAAAATTGTTCAATTTGTAAATGAATACTTGACCATTTAAAATCACACTCAATATCTTGTCCCCATTCACTTCATCATTCGAGTTCGAATAATCTGTTCATTCATTTCCTTCATTAAAACTCAATAAATCGGTGCATACAATAGTTCAGAAATCAAATTTCTCTACATTTGCATATAGTCAAATAATTACAAAAGACATCTTGTCTTGGGCTTGATATTCTAATAAAATGGCCTTCCTCATATCTCTGCCCGTAGGCTTACAAAACAAATCCAGATCTATCTCTTCCGACTCTACTACACATATGCCTTGAGGCTTTCAATTTATACAATTGGTTCTAAAACCAATTCTGGTTTCAAATCCTTAACTTGCTCAACGAATTCCTCAAAATCCTCTCAGTCCTAAAATGTATCCTTTATCCCTAAGGATCCTCTCTAATCCCCTAAAATCATGAAACCAATTCTAACTTAGGGTTTATAATTAATTTAAAAATCTCTCATTCCCTATGGAATCTCAACTATCCTACTTCTCTCATGTTCTCCAATCATTCAGGAACATTTACAAATCCTCTCAATAATTAATAAATTCCTAAAATATTACTCAAAACATTAATAATTACATTATTGAACCCAACTTCCTTAAAACACAAGACCCCTATGTCTAATAAAATATGATTAGCTTTTCGAGCCTAATGCTCCTACATCAGACTCCCAAGGTTGAAAATAATCATGATCTCCTGATCATGTGTTATGGATCTTTTTCTTCTTGGATCCCATACCTTGTTCTGCAATTTTCCATTTGTTGCTGCTTTTGTTTGTTTTTTTTCTCTAGCTCTCCACACTTTATTTTGCATTTCCCCACTGGCTATGCTTTCACAGTCTTCTGCTGCCTTCCTCTTGCTGCTTCTTCTTTGTTTTATTGCTACTGTCTTCTTCTATGATACTTTCATCATTATCCTCCTTATCAGTTCAATTTCTCTGTCCAATAGATCTTTTGTCTGTTGTTTACTTTCACCTCTTGATTGCTGAACTTTTATACTTACTGCTGCCCTTTCATCCTTTCCCTCTTGTTTACTATTGTCTTGCACCTTCACATTCTTCATTTCCCAATATTGAAATTGAGATTCCTCTTCATGCCTTGAACCCTGATTCTTCAACATAGTTTCCAACAATCTAATCTCTTGGTTCCATGGCTTACATATTTCCATAGAAATTTCTTCCTTTTCTTTTACTTGACTATTCACTTGTATCAAATTTTCTCCAGCATCTGCAATAAAACCTGTACTCACAAAAAAATTATTAAAATAAAAAACATAAGGCCTCAGTGCCTCTTTCTCCTCTGGCAACATTTCAGTATGCTGCTCTGAAATTTCCTCTTCCATCAGCACATCAGTATGCTGATTTAAATTCTCTATGAGACTGTCAGTGAGTCCCTCCTCCACATCATTTGTTTCAAGAATGTATCCCTGTTCTGTTTCACAATAATGAACTTCTTTGATTTACTGAATCATTCCTACTTCCTTATCCTCTGCTTCCTGATTATTATTCAGGACAATTTCTTTGTCTTTGTCTTTCAAAAAATCACCCTAAGTATAGATCCTCTTCTTTTCCAACTCTCTTCTTTGAAGATCTAACTTTCTATATAACTTAAAAATCTCAATTGGCATAGAACTTGGAAAATTTACACAGCTTTCCATACCTTCGCTTGTTGTTGGCCAATCATCAGATGGCCCTTCTTCCTCTGCTTCAATACTCTGTTGTTTATTTCCATGAGACCCCTCTATCTCCTTTTCTTTTTGAGATCTTGCTATCTCAACATCATTCTAAACAGATTTTAGATTCAACTTCTTCTCCTTAACAAAATTAAAAGTTTGTTTAACATCTTGTGATGTATCTGTAGTGACACACAAATCATTAGTTTTAAAAACATAAGACCTTATGGTCCCACTTGATGCTTCATTCATCATATCTCCTTGCTGCTCTGAATCATTCATTTTATTCAATTCCTCTGTAGATTTCTCTTCTGTCATATCATTATTTTTAGAAAGAAATGGACCATATTCTGGCTCACATATCAAATCTTCCTTTACATACTCATTTAAACTAGGTAACTCTTCCTTCAATTGAGCATTCACTCTACGCTCCCACTTCACTTGCAATCTATGCCATTTGAATTTCCTTTTCATACTCCATCCATATCTCTGGTCTACTTTACTTCTCTATAACATTTCCATCAATAACTCAAGATGTAATTTTATCTCAGCTCTCTCTCTATCAATCTTCTCTTGACTCATTCTTATGCCATTTGCCTTGGCACCTTCCTTCTCCTTTCTTCTGCTATGGTCTCTCTCAGAACCTCTATTCTCTCTTCCATGAATATCAATAGTCATCTTCTTTTCCACTCTACCTTCATGAGTTCCTCACTCATTCACCATGAGCTGTAATAAAGCCTCTGCAACAGCAAGTCTTCCCTGCTGCCACTTACCTCACCAATCCTCTCTCTAGACTTGGTCTTTTGGCAAGCACTGGTTCTCTATTCTTTGGAACCTCTTGAGCATTCCTCTCTACTCCTTCTAGGCTTCAACTCATCCGCACTTCTTAAGAACACAACTATCCTTTTTATCCAACCTTTGTTGGAATTCTTCAAGGTTCTGCTCCACACTTTTGCTTTCATTCATAAACTATTACTAGTCTCCTTCATCACTACTTTTAAAACTATGATCTTCTTTTGCTGAGATTTTCTTCAACTGTCTGCAACCCGAATTCTGCAAATATCATCTTCAAACTAGAGTTAAAATAACACATATCAGCTCACGTTCAAGATCTCTATGTGATCTTGTTCCATCTCTCATCCACACTGTATCTCTATGTGATACAATCTTTCAGATTCAAAGTCTGATCCCCTTTTAATTTATCCATCAAACATGCATTCTCTACAATTCTTATTTAATTAAACAAAAAAAAAACTTAATCTTCAAAAAGAGATATTGCCGGCTCTGATACCAAATGATGCAGCCTTGACTGCATTTACCCACTTCTACACATATAAAATGCGTTTTCAATTAAAACCCAAGTAACCTCATATGCATAAGCTTTTGAACTTTCCATATCAATTATTAATTAAACCATAATAAATCACCCACACATTACAAACCAAATGCACATAATCTGCAAGAGCATATACTTTCCCCAAAATCCCATTTCAACTATTTGCTGCTATAGTCATTCATCGAACTATTTCTTTATCTTTTTAACTCAGAAATATTCACCTTATTCCAGTGCCTTTTTCCACATCAGCGACTGAAAGAATACCGTTTGCATCAATATCAAACTTCACCAATATTTGAGGGACACCTCGGGGAGTAGGAGGAATTCCATCCAATCGAAAACTCCCAAGCGACTTGTTGTCTTTGACAAATTCTCGTTCACCTTGCAGAACATTGATTTCAACACTTGTCTGACCATCAACAACCGTAGGAAACACCTCAGATTTTGAGGTTGGTAGTGTAGTGTTTCAAGGAATGATTTCATCATTACACCACCAAGAGTTTCCAGCCCAAGTGACAGCGGAGTAACATCAAGAAGCATGATGTCGCTAACATCACCCGCTAGCACTCCAACCTAGACCGCTGACCCTAGAGCTACAACAGTGACATTTGGCTCTTTGTTGGTCACTCTCTTGACCAGATTCTGAACAATGGGAATTCTAGTATACCCACCCACCAAAATAATTTCATCCAAGTCTTTAAAGACAACTTGACATCTCTCAAGGAATTCTCGACATGATTCTTCAGCCTGTCAAGAAAATCAGAGCACAACTCTTCAAATTTGACTCGTGTAAGGGTTGTCTCAATGTGCTTGGACCCATCTGCAATGGCTGTTATGAATGGAAAACTGATGCTTGTTTGGGTAAGCGATGACAATTCAATCTTAGCCTTCTCAACAGTTTCAGTTAGACGTTGAAGAGCTTGTTTGTCTTTCAACAAGTTGATTCCCTCACCTCTCTTAAAGTTGGAGGCCAGCCAGTCAACAATTCTCTTGTCGAAATCATCTCCACCTAGATGTGTGTCACTTGAAGTGTAAAGCACCTCAAATACACCATCTCCAACCTCAAGCACTGAGACATTGAATGTCCCACCACTAAGATCAAACACAAGTATTGTTTAATTATTCTTCTTCTCGAACCCATAGGCCAATGGAGCAGCAATGGTTCATTGACAATTCTCAGGACTTCCAAGCTAGCAATCCGGCCTGCATCCTTTGTGGCTTTTTTTTAAGAATCATTGAAATATGCAGGAACAATTATCACAACCTTGTTGACCTTATCATTTAAAAATAAATTGAACCACACATTTCAATTGCTGACGTAGTATTGAATCCCTTCCACGCTGGTTCCGCCTTGATCTCTCAGTAAATTGAGTTTCCCTTTGACTTCTTCTTAAGCCTGCATCCAATTTACTTATACAACTGTGAATATAAATTTATAAAATCACATATGTTTAAAGATCATCGATCCATACTAATGATTGATATTCATTCTACGCAAGCCATATAGAATTGTTCAATTTGTAAATGAATACTTCACCATTTAAAATCACACTCAATCTCTTGTCCCCATTCACTTCATCATTCGAGTTCGAATACTCTGTTCATTCATTTCCTTCATTAAAAATCAATAAATCAGTGCATACAATAATTCAGAAATCAAATTTCTCTACAGATGCATATAATCAAATAATTACAAAATACCTCTTGTCTCTAGTCTGATATTCTAATCAAATGGCCTTCCTCATCTCTCTGCCCGTAGGCTTACAAAACAAATCTAGATCTATCTCTTCCTACTCTACTACACATATGCCTTGAGGCTTTCAATTTATACATTGGTTCTAAAACTAATTCTGGTTTCAAATCCTTATCTTGCTCAACAAATTCCTCAAAATCCTCTCAGTCCTAAAATCTATCCTTTATCCATAAGGATCCTCTCTAATCCCCTAAAGTCATGAAACCAATTCTAACTCAGGATTTATAATTAATTTACAAATCTCTCATTCCCTATGGAATCTCAACTATCCTACTTCTCTCATGTTCTCCAATCATTCGGGAACATTTACAAATCCTCTCAATAATTAATAAATTCCTAAAATATTACTCAAAACATTAATAATTACATTATTGAACCCAACTTCCTTAAAACACATGACCCCTATGTCTAATAAAATACAATTAGCTTTTCGAGCCTAATGCTCCTGCATCAATTAACCAAATCTAGATAAAACTTTTATGGAATATTTTATTATTTTTGTTGGAGGGAAAAAGAATTTGAATTTGGTCAAATCCCTTTATTTGTAAATAATAAATAAATAAATGATTTATTTATTATTTTAAGAATATGTTTGAGTAATAATTAAATAAATAATGATTTATTCAATTATTTATAAATGATTTAGTCAAATTTAACAAGGAATATTATTCAAATAATGTTTTAAATAATTATTCCTAGAAAATAATAAGATAAATAATGATTTATCTAATTAATTTTCATGTTTTGGGTTAAATATGATCAGGAATATTAATTAAACTGTGGTCTAATTAATTATCCCTTGAGGAAAATCAAACAATTAAGGATTTATTCAAGTATTCCTCATGGGTTCTCCTATTTAGACGATAAAAAACTTAATAAATTGTGGATTACTATGTTATTTTTCACAATGAAAACAATTTTACTAGGGTAAAATTGGTCTTACATGGTGTACTTTGTTCCATCTAATAGTAACAGGTTAGATGACCAAAAATCAGTGTAACATCTCCCATGCATTTGCAATAAAATTTAAGTCATTTGCAATAAATGTTCAGTTAATATATTTTTAAGGAAAATGTTAGTGTTTTTGGAAACAATGTACATGTCATTTCTCCCATAAATTTGGCATTTTCTAGTGTTTTTGGGAACCATGTACATGTAATTTCTCCCAACCATGTAAATTCCATTTCTCCCATAAAATTTTAAGGCATTTTCAATAAAATTGAAGGCATTTGCAATAAGGAAAATGCTAGTGTTTTTGGAAACAATGTACATGTCATTCCTCCCATAAACTTTAAGGAAATTGCTAGTGTTTTTGGGAACCATGTACATGTAATTTCACCCATAAAATTTAATACAAACCATGTACATGCCATTTCTCCCATGCATTTGCAATAAATGTTCATTTAATATATTTTATTGAATTTGTTTTTTTTTTTTCAGGGATAAAAAAATCCACTAAACATGGTTGAAAAATGGACATTATGCATAGATGTTTCTTTCTATCTCAATCGAGAGAAAGCAGTGATTTCATATGTGCTTTTCAATATTACGACTAACAAGGTCCTCCAAAGGAAAATAAATATACCGGGAAGAACAACAAACAACAAGGCATATAATATTGCATTGATAGAAGGTTTGGGAACAACTAGGGAGTATGGATTAAATGGAATTGTAGTTTTCACCAATTCTGAACTTGTGTCCAACCAATGAAATACATGTACCAAGTTAAGAATCAGAGGCTAAAACAACTGCATGGAAAAACAAACAATTATTGTTAGACAATTTCAAATTTTTAGTCTAAGACATTGTGCAAATATTTATAAGATCTCTGGTGATCTATTGTGTGGGGCAATGTCAATTCGAGATTCATCTGTCAAAGATGAAATAATTGATGAATTAGTATTATACATGGCAATTAAAATTAAAGATTCATCTCTCAAAGATGAATTAGCGTTGAGACACTCTCCTTCAAAATTTATTGATGGACATTGTAACATATCTTTGATATGTGTGTGTTTTTTACTTATAAATGCATCATTTTTAACGACCATGTATTTTTTTCAATTATATGCCAAGTGTGCTCCCACCATGTAAGCACAACTTGGTGAACTTCATGTTTTATAAAATTAAAATGTGAGGACTTCAACAAATTTTTGTTTAAATTGAGTTTCACACATCAATTTGTGCTTTGAAAATTGTTTTTTAAATAATTTGTGTACTAAATTATATTAATTTTTTGAAAGCTTTTGAATTTATTTTAAATAGTAATTTTAAAAATAATTGTAAATGTCCACTATATATATATATATATATATATATATATATATATATATATATATATATATATATATATTGGAGGAGGAAATGCGAAGATCAATATAATCCCATGCATCTACGAGAGAGGGGGATCATGGATCAAGGGATGTTCATGGTATTTATATTAAATGTGCATGTTTTTAAATGAGATTTGAATATATAATCTTATCTCCATACATACATGTATACATGTGGAATTTTTGTTTTTATTTTTATTGAATATATATTTATAATTTTATCCCCATGTACATACATGTATACATAGAGAATTGAATTTTTTATCAATTTTTTGAGTTAACTTAGTTTTTAATAAATTTTATTTTTTTATTTTTTAGGAGTTAGGAGGACAAAAATATATAATCCATCAATGCAACATGGCCACAGTTCACGCAATCGTGGTATGGTTCACACAATGTCATCAATCATATGTACATGTATTTATATGTATGAATGTATTTTAGAATTCATTATAAATTCATATTTTTTTTATGAAGCTTCCTTCTCGCCGCGTGAGGTTGGTGGTGGTACACATTCCCCTAGTGGTCCATCAATAGGTGGTGGCCAATTTTGTGAGGGTGGTGATATGCATTCCCCCGAAGGCCAATCAATGGGTGGCCGTGTTGGTTCTCAACCAATCAGTAGTCATTATAGTTCTCAACAGTCTGAGGGTGGGCATGATGTTGGCCAACCATCTCGAGGTGGCCATCAATATGAATATTATTTTCATTCAATTTGTACAAATTTGTTTACATGTTTTATTTATTTATTTATACAATTTAATTTTATATATTGATGGAGAGGGTGAAAATGTTGCTCCAAAAATACATAGGCCAGAACGCGTTATTCAAGAAGAAGGTTGTACACCAACCACGACTTATCCATCTGATATTTCCGATTTACCTTGGGAAACAAACATCCAACAATGCACATTACAAAGATGTCAACATCTTTATTCAAAATTGATGAAATATCTTGTGTCTTTGAAACTCCCTGCTGAGAGTCGAGAAAGCTTAGAAATAGTTACTCACTTTTTAAGCAGACTTGTAGATGTGTACAAAATGCTTGGGCCAACCACTGATAATTTTGTAGAAGTGATGAGGAAAATAAAGGAAACAGTTATGGGTCTCGATACATGGGAGGTTGTTAAACACAGAGTTACAATAGAAATGGCCAAGTCTATGTTTAATTTCAAAGAAGGGCCAAAAAGAAAGATGCTAAAGGTGCATAATTTCAAGCACCCTGATATAGCTTGCCATTTGTATGATAGGCACCTTGCTGCCCATGGAAGACTACCATGGAATGACAAGGTTCCTATTTATTTTGCAAAATTATTTTATGCAGAATTCATTTTTGGAATGAAACCTAATTATAATGACCTTCCCTATGAATTTTTTGGTCCTGGGAAAGGTTGATTATGTGACCATAGGGGCACTAAGCATGATGCTGAGTTGCCTCGCCCCTAGACACCATTTGTAAGTTGACCTCTTCGTGTGGAAACTTTATGGTAAGAGATGGATGCCACTTCTCAAATTACTCGAGAAGCAAGGGATGCCATCATAGACAATGTTCAGAGTGGACTTGGTGGAATTTATGTTTGTCTGAATCGACAAAGAGCACAAGAGAATGCACGTGGTAATTTTGTGTATCATACAGATGATGAGATAGACAACATGAGTATTGAAGAGCTCATAAGATATGCAAAGAATTGTCATAATGGTTGACAAGACCTAATTATTCATAAGGAAGAGGGCATGGGATCGGTATGTGTTAATGGTTAGGGTGAATATTTTAACACATGTACAATTTGTAATAAATACATATACATACATTTATTTGTATATGTTAATCGAACAAAAATGTATCATATATGTGAACACCATTTTCATTTCCCATGCTTGATGAAAAAAGATGTTACTATCATGGTTGAAGCTTCAGGTTCTCACAATCAAGATGATATGTTGGCACATGTTAGTGTTTTTTAAGTTAACATGATTGTGATGTACAATTATTTTAATCTATTATTATATATCAAAACATTGTGAAATATTTTTAAAATAATTAATTGCGTACACATGTACATGTATATAATTAAATGTTAACAGATTCCGATTCCGTCTGATGTTTTTGCGATGGAGGTACCCTCTTCTTCCCTGTTAGGAGATGTGCCAAATCCACCGTTACAAGTATGAACATTTTTTCACTTAAATATGTTTTAAAGTTATATATTGCAGTTCAAAAGTTCCATTAAAAAATGAGATCTAGATCTTGAGTTATTTTACAGTTTTAAATTTTTTGAATATTACGTTTCTGGAGATGTTTTTCTTTCGGAGCCACCCTTAGGAGATGTGCCCATTCTATCGTCACAAGTATTCAAATTTTCACTAATATGCTTAAGTTATAAATTTAAGTTCAAAAGTTTTATTTTAAAATGAGATCTAGATCTTGATTTATTTTATAGTTTTAAAATGTTTGAATTTTGGGTTTTTGGAGATGATTTCCATTCTCCAAGGACTCTAGTGATGGAGTGTATGATGGAGATAGTAACATCCACACCATTTGAACAAGTTGTCTACCATTTTTTTTAATATTATTGAAAATTAGTTTATATGCATTTTCATTTGAAATGTTTTAATATATATATATATATACATGTATATTGTATAGTTTAATGTGGAGGATGTTTTAATGGACGAGCAACAAAAGACAATGGAGAGGGACTACATGAGGTATTGGATGATTTTTTTTTTTTTTTTACATGAAGTTCTATATCCTCATTCAATTTTAGAACATTAAATTTTAATGTTTGTACACATTGTGTACAGGTTCCCCATTCTTCAGAGGATAGCACAAGGCTCAGGACGCTGCTAGAAAATACACTAGATCCATCTGTATTTGATTGATGATGCACATGTGTGCAACATTTTATTTGATAGATAGTCTTAAATTTACTTTTGTATAATAGTCTTATCTATGAATTCATATCTACTTTTCTATATAACTCGATACTTGTAACACTATACATTGAACTATATATATTTACTTTTATTTTTATGTGATATAAATTTTGGACATATTTTACTGTTTGGATATAGTTTGAAACTACATTTACTTTTATAAAGAATGATTTTAAATTTTGGATAGTTACATTTGGCATGTGATCAGATGTTGTGATATATAATGTTTTGTTTTTAAAACTCAAGTTGTCATTTTATTTGTTAAATATAAAATGAATCTAGATGGAAATTTCAAATTACAAAACACATACATGTGCATATTTTGGATAGTTAAACTACATTTGGCATGTGATCACATGTTCTAATATAGTGTTTTGTTTTTAAAACTCGAGTTGTCATTTTATTTGTTAAATATAAAATGAATCTAGATGGAAAATTCAAATTACAAAACACATGTGTATATTTTGGATAGTTGAACTACATTTGGCATGTGATCACATTTTGTGATATAATGTTTTATTTTTAAAACTCAAGTTGTCATTTTATTTGTTAAATATAAAATGAATCTCTAGATGGGAATTTCAAATTACATTTTCACAATGTGTATATTTTGGATAGTTGAACTACATTTGGCATGTGATCACATGTGATATAATGTTTTATTTTTAAAACTCAAGTTGTCATTTTATTTCTTAAAAATAAAATGATCTCTAGATGGAAATTTCAAATTACAAAACATGTATACATGTGTATATTTTGGATAGTTGAACTACATTTGGCATGTGATCACATGTTGTGATATAATGTTTTGTTTTTAAAATTCAAGTTGTCATTTTATTTTTTAAATATAAAATCAATCTCTAGATGGAGATTTCAAATTACATTTTCACAATGTGTATACTTTGGATAGTTGAACTACATTTGGCATGTGATCACATGTTGTGATATAATGTTTTGTTTTTAAAAATCAAGTTGTCATTATATTTGTTAAATATAAAATGAATCTGGATGGAAATTTCAAATTACAATTTACACATACATGTGCATATTTTGGATAGTTGAACTACATTTGGCATGTTCTCACATGTTGTGATATAATGTTTTCTTTTTAAAACTCAAGTTGTCATTTTATTTGTTAAATAGAAAATGAATCTAGATGGAAATTTCAAATTACATTTAACACATACATTGGTACATGTTATGCATTTGAACATGTGTGTGAATTTTATATAATTTTAAGTTGTACATCTATTATTTAGGTGATATTTAACTACATTTTGCATGATCATACATGTCATTTAAAACAATCATAGACGGTTTTACATATTTAAGTCCACATGAAGATATCTACATAAAAATGATTGAAGTACATGTTTGAATATATGTAAAAATGATTGAAGTACAATACATATCGATGTATATATCTAAAAACAATCATAAAATGTACAAGTTAGAATCCATACCATGGTCCCGGGCCAGTGCCAGAAGCCCATTAGGGGCAACTACAGGGGTGCGTTCTCAGGCAACTCTCACCATGGCCATGACTAACGATTGGAATCCATCAAGGGCTCTACATTTTATAGCCATGAGGTGTTGGCTCCTCAAGTGTTTGATAACATTCATGGAGATAATGTTTTGCCTCCGGAGAAGCCTAAGGGTAGAAGAGGCTATAGGAATTCCACTATTCCACAATCTGTGCGGCCTTTACCTAGGAAAACCAATCCGCTTCCAGTTTATGAGCCCACGGTGGAGGATATAGGCATTTGGGTTATGGAATCGGATGACATCTGGACTAGAGATTATGATGCGGAGTACCCAGTCACTCCCAT